>JAHZNB010003608.1:0-16077 GCA_027744295.1 Callyntrura guangdongensis
ACCAAGCTGTCTTTTGAAATAAAATCAAATGCGAGCATATTGACTTAGGGTTCTCTTAAGGTGTAGACAAATTGAACATCCTAAAAACGGTTCTCTCCGTTTCTTTAAATATTTGTTGGATTGAATTTTGTCCAAGTCTTTTAGATGTATTGCAGTTTATTGTTTACACAAGTTTATGGTTATCAGACATTAAGTTGTCAAGTACAATTCAACCAGATATTTTTTTTAGCTAGGTACAATGTACACGGCTTCTAATAGTAATAGGAAAGATTTTAACAATTTCCTACATTTATCTTGCTTGCGTTCATCCGTAAAAAAGTATTTTACTTCCTAATCATGTTTACTACGGGATAATGTACGCTATGTACATGAAAATCTAAGTATTTTAGACATAAAATACCTAGCTTTTTAAACATCGCATATTATCTCCTTTAACACAAACGCAGTATATCTTGGGTTGCAGTAGATTCAGATCTCTTTTTCCCTTTTGTGAAAATCTGTGGTTCACTATTTTCGTTCAAGAGTAAATTAGTGAGTGAGAAGAAATACCTATGAGAGAACTCAGATATACAAAGTCAAGATAATAAGGGGAATCGTTGGAAACCTAAAAATGTTTTGATAGGCGAGCAGCAATGTATTTAGGTACGTCTGTGTGTTTTGTAAAAATGAAACGAGCCAGAAATATGTCGACACAGACGACATCATAAATATAAAAGAAAAAATATCTACTTTTTCTCCGGTCTTTTCACTCTTCCGGTCACTAATGAATTTCTTTCATGCCACGAAGAAATAACTAGATTTTCAAAGCTGTAACATAAGACCCACAGTATAAAAAGTTACGCTTCTTCGACAGGATTCAGATAGATATATGTATGTATAATAATAGCATTAACGTAATTTATCATAGTATTTACCGTTTCCCTACGATGAGTGGGATGCTTTTGCAATCAGGAAAAATGACTCTTGACACGAGACCGTCCCTCAACAGGATTATAAAACTCTTTCTTTTATAGAATTTAAAATTGAAATATTACCGTTTTTTCTGAAACGAGTAAAAGGGGCGGTAGAAAAGACTGCCAACGTAAATAATATTCCCTTTTTGCATAAGCCGATATGGAAGGTACAACTAGGGAATTGCATTCACAACCATTGCCACTCACCCATTGAAAAGATTTTAAAAGGATCCCTGTGATCTGCCCCTTGCCTGCGTCTGCTTAAAAACTTTTGTATCATTTTTGTTACTCTTGTCGTTAATAATGAGACACTACCGTCGTCACCATCATTACCATACCCCGAGATAATTCAAAATTTTGAGTGGAACGCTTTTCAAGGCTTTGATGACACGACTTATAGATGAAACGGTGGTGTGTCCTCGTTATTACTGTCACTATCGCAATGTGGACGACGTTGATAATACACACTTGATTGTAATTAAATGGGACGAAAAAGATTAAAATTTCTGCTTGTAAACAATAGACTACTCGTCGTCGTCTCGTGGAAAGGGAAGTACACAGTCTTGGGATAGAACGAGGAAGTCAGTTGGAAAAGAAACACATTTCCCTCGTTAGGTATAAGCAAAGGTAGTAGGGAATGGTGAATGCAAAATCTGACAATGGTGATCCCCTTATCCCATTCGAGCAGCTGTCAGGAAAGAGGAAAAGGAGGGCTTCACTTGATAATAAAATGCCACTTTTTAATACAAAAAATATGACGAAGAAAGGCAGTCTGTTATAGCAATAAAGCTTTCCACGCTATTGCTTCTGCTAGTACTGCTCTATTGATGCTGGTATGCACGACAGAGAATTGAAAGTGATCATCACTTGAGCGAAAATGTGCTTACATTTTTTATGCAACTTCAAAAAACAGATGGTGATCTCCCTTTGAAAGTGACAGAAAGCTTCTTTTTTTCTCTACCGTTTTTTTTTCTTTTTGTTTGTCATCGGCATACTATACCATCATCGCAGGTGCCATTCTTATGACGTAAATGTACACAGTTTGCCACCTATGTGCACAGAGGTAGAAACATGAATCACTCTGATAGAGAATATCATGCATAGCATTTGTGGGAAGGGAGGGTGTTATCTCGGTGAGATTGACATGTAGACAGGGGGAAAATCTCATTTTAAACTGACTCTCCATAAGATTTTGAGACGAATCAAAAAGCTTGTTCGGTAGTGGTTCAACTATTTACTTTTCTTCCATTTACTTGTGTGCGACGTGGGTGTACTTGTGTGTATACGCAGATAACCCAGTCATAGTGATAGAACGAAACTTGAAGGATTTGATGTATGTAGTTATGTGCTTTTCTTGTCAGTTTTCATGATGGGAAAATATGGAAAGTGGGAAAAGTAATGTAGTAATGTAGTGTGACATGATCACGGAACGCTGGCGTCTGAATTGTAAACTTTTGCATTCTATGCACTTGAGCTTCTTTTTATCTGAGACGATTGCGTTTAAAATGGGATCCTTACAATCGTTTCAAATATTGTTGCTGATTGTATTGTATCTGACTTGTCAGTGTTACTGTACGTTTATCAATATATTTTTTTCGCAAGTCTGTAATACATCAAAGTAAATGTGGATTGACTCAGTCCAACAGTCTAGTCGTTGACGGGTGAGCAGTACTTGTCACAATGTGCCCCGCTGGTGTAGCCGGCGTGTGTGATGCAATATTATTTTTCCATTTCAACACTTTTATAACATTTCCCTTTTCTCACGATAACATGCTCATGTGGTCACTTAAAAGTTAGCCAGTATCCTAATTGAAATTGACATTGGCACATTCGACATTTTCAAACAACAAGCAAGCTAATATCGAGTGTGAACAGAAACGCCACTTCTCAGCTGCGCTCTGTTGCCCAGCCCATCACATGTCAAATTTGATTTCACTGTAGTTCAACTCCATGTTTCGTTCACATTACATTACTTTATCTTGTTCGTTTCATTTAGTACAACATTATTTCTGTACTTCTCGTCCTTCACAACACTTTTTTCTTGCTACAGGATTCTTACATCCAAATTTTGTTAGCTCTTCTCTGTTTTTTTTCTATTCTTGCAAATATTACAACGTAGTATGCATTGTGAGCTGTCTCTAAAAACGTGAAGAAAAATGCAAAAGTTATATAAAAAAAACTAGCGTATAGGCTGTCCCTTTTCAAATAAATCTACCTTCAATATACTGGTTATATCTTGACGACAAAAAAGTGACATTGATGAACGTCCTACATGCATTGTTACCATAAGTATTACAACAATGATGTCCCTTACTACCCCTCTACGTTCCTTCTTTCTTGTGACGAAAGCATTTTTGGGGACTCTCGATGAATACAGTACTCTAGAAAAAGTCTGCTATGTAGTGCAGGAAGAGAAAAGTACAAGAAATTGGAGAAAGTCGTGTGTAGTAATTGAACACTTTGGTTGACTTCACTGATATTGTTGCATACAAAGAAGCAGCTTGAAATCTGCACAGTTCAGTTCCGGGTTATTATGTGACTCTTTCAATGGTATAAAGAAAATAACATACAAATATTGTATATAAACAAGTTAAGTAGCTGCTGTGTAAAAAAACGCAGAAAAATCGTCAAAAAAGTGTCATTATGGGTATACCTACATTCATCCTGTATTGGTTTCCACGCTGAACTTGAGTCGACTTGCAAAAAAATATATGACGGAAACTTGAACACGACGAACGTCTTGTATCAAGATATTTTTTCTTGTTTACCCTCTTTTGTATAACCTATACCAACGGAATCTTGCTTTCTACTGCCGCCGGTAGTATTGCCGACTAGGAGAGAACATTGTCTTGTATAAGTAGTGATGACGATGGCGGTAGCAGAAGTAAATGTCAGTTGTTGCAATACAGACAAAACACAACACCGACAACAACAATGTCCATTTCTTGAGAAAGGAGACAAAGAACAAGTTGAGTTGAGTCATAAAGAAATATTTTTTTCGTACGTGTCCCCACGAACTTTCTTCTTGAATGAACATAACAGTAATATGGATATGTAGTGACTACTACATAACTGCTAACATGAGCTATTGAATTACATATGTCTATGCCGGACTATTCGGACTACTGGCTGTGAATAAAGATATTGATGTGTTTGTTTGTGTATATTAGAGTACGATTGTGTGAATCATTGACTGTCTCCATTTTCTGAGATCAGAACTTTTTTGTTTGCTTCGTCAAAATAGATTTATAGGTTTTCAACGACACGTAGCACGATTTTTCTTGTTTTCTCAAGGAGCATTTTCGCATCAGCTTTGCTGACAAGTATTAGCAGAAATGTAGTAGTTTATTAAACAGCGTCCTAACAGTATGCATCTTTAATATATGGTCGCAGGTAATTTAGTATTGGGGTAAGTTGAAAAGGCAAAGGATTCTGATAACCCGAGAAATTACCCGTGAAAGCTAAAAAAAATGTCTTGCAGGTTGTAAAATTTATCAAAGACAAAAACCTTGGTAAAGATCAAGTTCACTAGAAATGACAAAGATACCCGTTCGGTTGTTACATTTTTGCTGACAGATATTTTCTCTGCAAACATTTTCCAACTCATTTCTCAACTATTGCTTCTGGGTAGAAGGAAGTGCTGTGTTCTCCTCAGTATTTTGGTACAATAGGCTCTTATGCAGACGCTAGATAGACAAGGATTGTTATAAAGCAAAAAGATGCATCAATAAAGTAGTGGACCAATAAAATTCTGGAAAAATACTTTTAAAAAGTGTACACAAGACAGGGAAAATACATAAAGATACTAAGAAATATTATATGCACATAATGTTGAGCACATCGACACAGAGTGAAGTGGCAAAGAACACTACACAGAATGATATGGAAGCTGTAAATAATAAAAAACCAAAGCACTAACAACATCGGCACCCAACGATTTTTTTTACTTTCATGCAAAAACTCACACATCACACTTTTCCTGTTTTCTAGCAAGGTCGTAAAACATATCCTCTGTGCAAAGAAATAATACTACTTGACTGTTGCCTACGGCTTTCCCCCTGTTCACTGCTTTCTCTTTTTTCCTCACATTCAACTTCATTCCTTTACTTGTTTCTCTCCCGGATAGTTTTTCCACTTTAGAGTTAACGTTGAGTAAGCTAGCAGCGAGAATAAAAGTGTCGTCGTAAGGCAAAATCGCGAGAAACACTTCACTTCATGTGTTTTAAATGCACCCCTAACCCCGTTAAAATATCCCTCCATTCACTAATGTGCTTTGTTGCCATCACTGACGTATACAGTAGCAGCATCGCTATTGACATCAACGCAACACTATCATCATCTCTGTACCAACATCAATACGAAAGCTCTCAAGTTATCTTTGTTTATACTAGAGGCGCAAAGATTATCATGAAAAAGAGTCACAACTACACAATGCTAAAGCCATCGTAAAATAACTGCCAAAATGCCTAGTCTCAGGCCTCGACTCAACAGCACGTTCATTCACGATTGCATTACCATATCATGAGTTAATTTCAGCTTACGGTATGTTATCAGTTCGGCTTGAATTTATTTTTGATGCTTAGAAAATAGTGTATGAGGTGTAGTATGAGCGACGTTACTTAAGAGTTATCGATGGAAAAATAATTCAGTTGTCAAGCACAAAATAAACGCAAAAACCTTGGCAGCCTTTTTAAAATCGTCAAATGTTATTAGGTGAGGGAATAAAATGCATTTGTTTTCAGTTTTTCGCAAACTCCACTACGGCAGTCAGCGGTGCTGCCGTTTTAGTTATTCGATTCCTAGGTAGTAATGCAATTGAGAAAAAAGCGAGAAGAAGGAAATGTTTTAAAAGGAATAAAAATTGGTTTGTATTCACAAAATCACAATGCTGTTGCAAAGATATCGCTTACGCTTTCACGTTTCAGTTTTCAAAAACACATTTCTGTAAAAGCTTTCCTAAAAAGATAGCTTGTATTGTTCGAGTCTATTACTAGACAATCAATGAATTTACGTTCTTGTCAAAATTACTTTTGTTTTCTGTTCCGAACTTCAAAGTTCAAAAAGGAAGTTAAAAAATACGCTTGTATTTTCTTACAACTATATCGCCAACATGTATTAATTTCCGTTGATAAATGCAAATACATATTATATTACATGACAGTGTCTGAAAATACGTTTTTTATAAATGTACTTCTTACTACCGAACATTATGAATCATGATGTTATGATGGGCACATGCATATATTTTACTTTCAAGTGCTGGAATGGTCCGATTCAGTGGTACAGCTTACAAGGAAGCATATTATTTAAATCTATCTATTTAAATTTATTAGTTAAAATCGTTTGTTTTAATCATTAAGAAAATGTGAATTTATCACTCACGCAACGGTCACGCACAGAGTCATTTTTAAATAGATGTTCATGCATCCATGGAATCGTGTGATACTTGCGTCCGCCTGCTGGCGACAGCTTATTTTACAGAGATATTAGTTGAAAATCAGCGGAAAAACATGCACCTGTGCTGTAGTGTAGTTTAAGTAGCAAAAGTGCAAACATTAGGAAACTACTGTTGTACTTTCACTAGAACGGTTACAAGTACAATTAACATTTAGCCCCAAAGACGTTCAGCGTTCGAGCGCCTGTCAACAATCTGTATGTCGTTGTCCTGATTACGTCATATTCTCTTTGTATCCTCTAGATTTATTAATTCATAAGAAATTTCAACGTCGACGTGTTGGTTAGTAGTGCAAGTGTCATTCCTCGTTAGTTAATAATAGGTTGTTGTCATATAAGAGATAAAAAGAGATAAGCAACATGCCAAATTGACAAAAATGTTACGCCATTGATTTAAAGATTGTGCATTGTCTTGTATAGTCGAAAACGGTTCAAGTAAATTAGGCAACCTAATAATAATATGCTTAGTACAGTAGGCATCAACTATGAAATTATATGTCAGTGGAGAAACAACTAGGTATTTGAAAAGGATGTATTTACGTCATTTGCTGGACAAAATATTAAATACTTGAAGAGGTTAGTGAAAGCCTTCATTAGTTCTAAAATGTCAGCTTCAGAGCATTCAGTTTTTTCTCATAGTCTTTGTCTCTAAAAAAATGTCGAGAAAAACCGACAAAATTGACAAAAAAAGAAAACGTTGTGTTTGGTGACGGTTTGCATTATGAAGAGATGATTTACTGGTTGATAGAATCAAAAGCTGTGGAGCGGAATACAGAAAGCCGGTCACAACTGCTGTCCTAGACTCCTCTAGATGTATGATAGTGGAGTATGTCCTTAATTGGCAAGCGACAATGAATAGAACATGTCTGTTCGACTGCACGTTCATATATTATGCGCATTTTTTATACTTTGGTTTTGTATATCGACAAAATCGAACAATATAAACAATAATGGTCCAATTTATCGAGGTTTTTTGAAAGAGGTTTGCTGCCGAAATTTTTATCCTGCTCAGAATACACTTGCATACTCACACATATGTTGGAAATAACGAGGATAATTTACTTTGAGTCTAAACAACCACATGTTATATTATTTAAAAGAAGCAAAATCTTGTAAGCCTCATTAATATATTTTATGCATGTCTGTTTGTCTGTGCTGTACCCATGAATGCATTTGCTGTCCTTAAAATGGTTTCTGAAAAGTGGGTAGAGTTAACTTGGATATACAATACATGATATACTGCACACTGCACAATCCCAAAACTGGTTACAAAATGAAACTGTTGTAACCCTAACCCGGAAAATTCGATCAAATCACATTATTTTCTCAAACAATTTGTAAGTTTTTTCTAATTTTCTTGATCAACCTACCTCAATGTTAGGGGAATAAATAATTTCAAAAGACAGTATTCAAGAACATTGTGCATGTGTTCATAGAGCAATGTTAGGATAAACATCTGCATAACCAATTTACACCGTTCCCCTCCATGACGGTCAAATGAAGGAGAAAACGGAAGGGAAAAGGAAAGTAGTTAGGAAAGTTTTTTTTACAATGTATCAGATTTGTAGGTAATCATACAAATATATTGTGCAATCATCCAGTGAACGGTTAAGCAAGTAGGAAAATCATCAAAATATATGTCGTTCCCTTTCACTACATTTATGACTAATTTTGTTTCTACTTTTCCCCCAGCACTAGTAGAGTTTTTCATCGACACTACTGACGAGTAGTGATGCCTATAGCTATATTTTTTCAAGCAATGTTTTATGTAAACATGTCTATTTTATATTGCTATTCATTGTCCTTCTGAAAACCCAAATATATTTCAAATTTTTTATATGTGATTCTACAGTATTCATATCTGTTCTCAATAAACATTTACACGAAAACGTTTCGTCATACTGAAAGTTTGTAGATTTATTTAAACTATTATTATTATTATATACATACTATCTGTTGTAAACATTAAATAGCCGGAAAGAATACGCACTGTTTCATGTTTTAAGAGAGTTCTTTTCCAAAAAGTTTGCTAACACTTCAAGAGAAAATATTATGAAGTATCGATCGGGAGTCTGATATAAATACTTAAATGTCACTCCATATGGCTACCAATTTATGTGACAGGTTATATTCAAAAATAAATAAATGAGGGTACCAGCATTGTTATTTGCTATCTTGCTCATCCCGCTTACTGTTGTAAGTTTGCAAATGTGCTGTTGTTACTGGTTCCCTGACAACAGTAATTTTCTCTACTGCAAAAGCACGTCGGGTAGTCATAATTTTAGACGTCTCATTCATGACAAAGCAAATAAGTAAATAAACAGCAGTGGAAAAAAGAATATCGACACTTCTGAAAAACCTTATTATTGTAATTCTACACTACTGATTGACTGATTGTAACTGTGACTGTGAATGATGACCTTAAATGGTACGTGTAAAGTGGTACAAAGTTTATTTTGCAATTTTCCAAAGAGAAAATCTATTACTGCTCTGCAACAACATTTGCACGTATTGCGCCTGCTGGCAAAAACGACTATTTAATTTTTCTCTCGAGACTTGGCTGTTGTAGCAGTATGGAATCGTAGCGGGTAACATATCGTGTTGACTGGGTGGATGACACAATAAAACAAATCCTTTTATAATTGCTCCTTGTGCTACCTTGAATGTGTGAAAAGGTCAACTTTTATTTTTGTTACTCTTTCTATCAACACAAGTGAGCACCTGAAAAGTAAACAACACTTTGCTCTAATAATAATAATAATAATAATAATAATAATATATTCCCTTTAGAATAATTTTGTATTATTTATAGTAAATACATCAGACATGCTATTCCAAACAGATGAGCTGCTGTCACCAGCCATTTCCCAAATGAACGGTATTTCCTTTTCCTTCGAGACGAAACATGACATACTTACGTTCATACAACAAGTTAGAAGCATTCATACTCAAAGTCGTGCCTAGATGCCATGTTATTATTGAAAAATGCATGTGTTGTATACTGCACCAATATCACAATTTACAAACAAACCACAAAAACAAACTTTCTTTTAACTTTCATTGTTTGTATTCACTTTTCACCCACTCTATACAATTCCGCTTGATGTTTTTATAGTTTTTGAAAGAAAATAAATTAATTTCCATCGGTTCCATGCATTCCAACTGATGACGTTCTACCCACCAAAAACGCCTACACTCAATTTATGCAATTGGAAGATAGGTCAAATCTAATAACCGCACCACAGTGTGTAGCCAGTACTGGTAAAGTAACATTTTCGTAAGCTAAAGATAGTTACACTATTGAGCACGATATACATACTTCTATTTGTACATGCCGTCATCGTCATCGGGATTACAACTTTACATTGTGGTGCAATCCGCCTACACGAAGCCCCAGCTTGACTCGACATCTTTCCCCCTGGATATGACGACAAAGGTGGTATCAGCTAATGTAAAATTGGCAATAGTAGCACAAGTCACGCACGCATGTGGATTAAGTTGTTGACTTACCTACCAAGATATCGCCATCTCTACAGCCTCTACGACAAATGTTATTCTTAACGTGGCTAAAGTGTATATACTTCTTGAGTGGGTTTCTTCTTGATTTGATGATGAGGGGAGTAGTACATGCAACCAAAATAAAGATGGTTGTGGGGAGATTCGCAATTTTTTTTAGCAACGTTTTCCCATACGATATTGTAATAAACTCTTATTTCCTAAGAAGCTTGCTTACTCAAAGATTACGCAATTTTACTGTTGAATACGTCGTCGTTTAAGCTCAATTTCCCTCCCCTTTGCCTTGGCATAATGGTCAACAAGCATTATATCCACCGTGCTGCCACCACCACCACAATATTTACAAACGTTTGCCCCTTGACAACTACCTTGATACTCAACTTGAAGGGCTAAATGAAGCGTAGACAGCGGCAAGAAAGCAGTGAAATGAAGGGATTAGTAAAGTTAGGTTACCGGATTAGCCTCTCCAAGGAAAGATCGAGTCTCATTTACTAGCAGCACAAACACAGCGACTAAGTAGTTTTTTCGTAAGGAAGATTGTGTTGATACTGTACTTCCACCACGCAGGCAGGTGAAGGTGGTGTGGGGTGAAGTGCGACAAGCATTGCACCTATATAGTAAAATGCTCCGATAAAGTAGCAACTGTAGGGCTGAATTTTACGGCCAACTATTAACCAGCAACGCATGAAGACATCAGAAGAAAGACGGCAGAGTAAAATTATTGGTGACAGTCAGTTGTGTATAGGTGTTTGCTATGGTTTTGTTCTAATTATATACATAACAAATGTATATGCGTAAATAATATGAACTAATGACACGAGGAAAATGTGATTTCATCAGTAATGAATACCCCCGTCGTTCATACTTTCCAGGTTATTCATTACATTTTACTTACTGATTGTATGAAAATGCTTCAACATGATACCATGAAAATAACGACAGTTGAAATGTCAAAGTGGCTTTTCAAATTACAGTAGTTCGTCATCACCACTACTACTTACATTTATGTGATATTTAATGCTCCCGTTTATGTGGGCATACTAACCAAACAACAAGAGAAAAAGAAAACACTTGACTGGCTGATAGTGATTTCGACTTTATTGAGTTGCCTACACACGTAACAACGACCAATCACCGCTAAAGAAGTTCGGTAGGAACAAAAGTCCCATATTTGATAGTACCGTTAAATATTTTTCCGGTGGTGCTCATTGTGTAATAGAAATTCTATGGGTACACACAGGTGTCATAAACACACTCATGAAAAGTAAAACGGTAGTAAAAGTAAAACGACAATGATAAGAACGATGATTCTCACACATGATTCATGTCTTTGCCACTGGTTGTGAAATTGATGATGACGGTGAAGCCAATGAGGACATAGAAAAAGGTGTAGAGTTTGAACATCAAGTTGGCTTAATACTAGAGAAAGTAATTTTACAATCAAATTTATGATGTAAATAAAGTAGAACCTAGGCGAACCTTCGTTGTCTTTCAGGACTTTGGCGTGAAAAAGCGTGGCAAAGTACACTGAACCCGAAAAGGTGTCTTATTACCGAGATTTCCAATATCTTGTTGATTATGTGGTGTGGCAGGAGTGAATGGTGATTAAAACAATATTGCGCAAAATAGAGATGAATTCATTTACATATACTGAGGCAGGCAGGTAAAACAACACCAAACGACTACTTCCATGAGAACGCTACTAGGATATCGGTTTCATCATCATCGTAAATCAGGAGGGGACATACACAGTGCACAGTTAGTGAGTCAAAAAGATGTGTACTTGAGTGCGGAAACCACAATCATAATAACTAAATAAATACAGTGTTTGAAAATGGAGATGCTACAAGTGTATTTATTTTCGTATTGTATCACAATTCAAACGAATTTTTATTGTTTTCTCAGCAGCATAAAGTTTTCAAGGTAACACAAAGATATGTATGATAGATAATGTAGGCATACACTGTTATTGGTGGGTTTAATAGTTATTAAATTTTGCAACGTGATTTGACTTGCGATATGAGGTTAGATGGCTAAAAAGCCAGAACGCTTCCTTACTTTTGGGGTGAATTGAAATCAAGTAAAGTGATCAACATATCCATTAGATAGAAAACTGAAATTTAGTATTTAATTTGTAAAAACGATGTGTGCAAATTATCTCTCTCTAGAAAAATTGCTACAGGCTACTTGAATGCATGTTTGTTTCATAAAAAAAACTAGGGTGAAACGACCAACTAACAACAAAAATTTTGGAAATAGTGAAATTTTCGTAGGCGTAACGAAAGTTTGTCGATTATAATTTTATGCAAATTTCCTGAACTAAACCACGTGTAAACATTGATAATTTACAAGAATATTTGGGTAATTACACACTCGCTAGTTCTACAATCTACCAGCAGTGCTCATTAAAAGAATACCCCAAAAAAAGTTTCAGAACTACTCTTTCTTAATCCGAATTTCAAGCATGTAGTTGAAAAATTTATAAAGCGACGTGGGAGAAAACTTTTTTAACGAATAGTTAAAGTTGAACTACGTTTAATTTAAGCTCAGCGTTGAATGGGGCGAAGTGGGAATGCTAGAGAGAAAGAATAAAAACTTCTTGAATATCAAAGGGAAAATTTACGTATATAACTACAATAAACTGTGTGTACTTTTCTGCTCAAAAGTTAATTGGAACGTTGTTTCCCCGCTGTGTGCATAAAAGAAACGACGAGTGGTCAGTGAAGAACAGCTCCAAGTGGAATAATAGCTGCAAGAAGGACAATTAAACGGCATTGTTGAATGACTTCATTTTTTTTCTGGTAGGTGGAAGAAAAGAATAGTCCTGTTTTATGTACCGTACAATGAAATCATCAGTTCTGGTTGGAAGACGCCAGAGTTACTTTCTCGTTTTCATCGGCCATGTTATCTTCTATAGAGACTGGCTGAGCTGAGAAAGATGAGTCAGATCGGTGCAATGAAACCTGTAAAAATAAGCTAGTTTCTTATTACGGAATTTAAATTTTAGGATTATTGCAAAAAAAGATAATTCTGTTTTCTTGCTACGAACATCTACGTAACACTGTAGGGCCTGCTCGTCGTCTCGGTAGTAATGTATTCGTATTTTTATGTTGGTCTCGTCCTCACGCGTAAGTATTAAGAAGTTTATCTCAACAATAATATCCTGTCCTTCTGGCATAGGACCTAGAAGCTACGAGAGACAAAGGAGAAGTAAAGTTGATAGAAAAACAATGAAATAATTAATTCGTATAGTGGAAGGTACATATGTATGTTCAACATTTATAAAGTAAGAAGTATCGCAAGATTTTAAAGATTGACAACCTTGCTACCTATGTACAACTTCATTTTGATGTTGAATTTGATTGTATAAGGTTGTGTCTACTGTTAAGAATAAAATGCTTAAAATGATTTAAATTATTTTACCAAATCCAAATCCGTTTGTGTTGAAGCGTCACTCACAGACTTTTTTGTGTTGGTTCTAGTGTCTCGTCGATCCATTGCTCTTGATTATTATTAACAAAAACCAATGAGCTCGGTGCTGTTTTAATTTTTCACTTTTCATGCACATGTATATAAAATATGTAATATAATATGTGCACATGCAAAAGGTG
This sequence comes from Callyntrura guangdongensis, assembly GCA_027744295.1. Lineage (NCBI taxonomy): Eukaryota > Metazoa > Arthropoda > Collembola > Entomobryomorpha > Paronellidae > Callyntrura > Callyntrura guangdongensis. The sequence goes on from JAHZNB010003608.1 coordinate 13,535, forward strand.
AATCATCGTACCCGCTAAGTGATATATGCAGCCCTTGACAAAAGTTTCGCTTTTATGCCTGATAGAAAATTCTCTTGAAAATAGCGGTTCAGATTTTGAATAGAAATGGGGTTAAAAGCCTACAATTTCCTATGAAAATAAATTTAGGTTAACTTATTCTAAGAACATGCTTTTTCAATAAAATTATCGTTTTAGATTCTGTTTTGTACAAGACGGTGTATGCATGTATTTGTATATCGTTGTGCTACTATGGGCATTCACACTGTGATTTGAACAACTTATACAACCGATTTCTTTGTGTGCCTTACAACATCAACCTTGTGAAAAGGACTTGACAAGAAATACATATGTAGACAAAGCCTAGAAATTGCGCAACTTTTTAAAATAAAATCTGATGTATTTTGAAGTATCTGCTGAAACGTAAATAATTGTAAATTCAGTTATTATCTCTATAAATTGTGTATTAAAAATAAATGCACTTGAGAGTACTATTCACAATATTTCTTCAGACAAAGGTAAATGCTTAAAACACATGCGGAGGATCAGATCGGGCTTACTATATTCTCAGATTAGAGTAGAGTGTCAAGTTAATGAGATTTGAAGGTCTTACTTGGACTTGAGTATGAAGCACACTGAAAAGGATTTTAGAATATGATGAAGAACAAAAAATATTTCTAATGTAGCGATAAGACAGTTCAAGTTACCTAATTTAATATAGCATAACGGACTGGCAATAAAGACATAAAACTGATCTGGCCGTTCACAACCATTTATGATGCATTATGTAGACTGTAGACAAGTTAACGACTTGTTTACAACGCAAGAATTTTTTGGTGGTAGTATTTCGTTACAATTTAAATTGGCGCCAGACTAGTCTTGTATCATAGTTCACACCGCGATACTTCGACGCAGACAGCACAGCTTCATTGCAATTATCAATTATTTTGTTGTTTTAGTACCTAGTAGCTTTTGTTCCGTTGGTTTAAAAGAAAGAAAAATATAAACTGAAATATTTTTAATAAGATGATGACGCAGAGTATTTTCATGAACATAACGTTAGGCGATTAAAAATTTTGAAGGGGCAAACTCTAGGACATTTAGACATAACGATACAACTGGTTTTATTTTTATTGCAAGATTTTGACAGCATTATGTGTTTTTCTCCAACCATTGTTCCTCGTTTTGTTAGCTAGAGTTAAGTTAGGTAGAGTTAAGTATCGCGATGGTGCCACCATGACACGTACCGCTATGACGTCATTTATTTCGTAATTGCATCGGTTCTGCTTTCTGCTGTCCGTTCGCACGACAACTTTCACAAAACGGGGTTTGAAATTGAAATTGTCTCCGGAAATTGATTTATATGATCACGGGCTCGGACCAGTTTAGACATGGGTCTCCAGGGGTAAGAACCAAGGGGTCACTCGGAATAACCATAACAGTCGTGTCTAAAGGATTTGTCAGCGATTATCTTTAGGAGTTTGGTAATGTCAAATGTGTCCATAAGGTTGGTTGCTTACAGTTGGAATCAACAAGTTCCTTCTAGCATACACTTTTGACACAGTGGCTGTTGAGGCATTAGGATTGAAAACTTATGAGTAGACTCTGATACTATTTGGTAAGTATCGACCTAGAAAGATTAATTTATTATTTATTTTGCCATGTTCATAATGTCTAATGAACAATTTATACAGCATTTGAAAAACTCAATCTAGCAATCAAATGAGTCAAACGTATTGCCCAAAAATAGCCAAATGAATGAGAANATTAATTTATTATTTATTTTGCCATGTTCATAATGTCTAATGAACAATTTATACAGCATTTGAAAAACTCAATCTAGCAATCAAATGAGTCAAACGTATTGCCCAAAAATAGCCAAATGAATGAGAACACATTGAAAAAAAGGCTAAATAACAAGCAAGGTCATGCAGAAAACTTATTATTATTCTACGCTGCTACCCCTTTTAGTCCAGCCGTAAAAGTTACAAGAAACTGATTTGAGTTTATTTTCTAAGTGTGTTACGATTCAACCAAGCTCACATTCCTGACAATTCACTGAGTTGCAATGATGTCTGCGATGCATAAAAAACTTGTATCTACATTTTGAATCGACTTGTGTCAGCTAGTGATTATAATTTACGGTAGTGTTGATGAAAATGTCAGAATTTATGGATGAACAGAACAGAATGCAACAACAACGTCATCTCTTTGAGTCAGAAAGGCATTGTTGCCATTGCGATATTATTAGACTTTGGGATACCATACCATGACGACTGGAGCATACTTGCGTTTTTCTTGTACATCCAGTTTACTACATACATATACGGGAATGTATATACATATCTGGAGCAATACATTAATAAAACATGTCATTTCTCCTATACTAATACAATCTCATATATTTGGTACATAAAAGACCATATCAAAATTAATTAATTAATTTTAACATAATCATACCAACATCAGTACATCACATAAGAAAATTCAAAGTGTGGGAATGCATCGTGGGTGTTTAGATACCTTGACCAAAGTAATCGTGTTTT
>JAHZNB010003609.1:0-15331 GCA_027744295.1 Callyntrura guangdongensis
CTGTTGGGATTTCGTTGGCAGATGTGTCCTGAGAAAGGACATAGTTGACAGTCTTTAACAGGGGGTATTTCACATTGGAGAGGCCACGAAAGTCGTCCGTCTCAATGGACCAAAACATGGCACCTCTCAGATTCTTTTTAATGATAAAGTTGACCTAAGAAAACAATGAAGGCAGTCAGTAAAGTTATTATGCTAAACATTTTTCTTTTCAACATTTGTCTATTCGTTATTTTGTTGGAACATACTTTTTCTCTTATGCTTTCAGGGTTATCAAAAGACAACCATTTGTTCCCATTTCTCATAAAAGGTACTTTCGAGTTATCATCCCAAAAAGTTGTCCAGTCCCCTCGATTGGATAGAAGCTCTTTGACAATCTAAGGAAATATACCAGATTAATTTCCAGAAAATAAAATCAATACAGTAGTAGGATTTATAATTCCCTTATGCGGTACACTACCTCATTGTATCCTAAAAATCCGGCTTCGTTAGTGTAGGGGCCACTGAAGCCAACATCCCCTGCTGGTTTTCCCAACGCTGGCCCATCCTCAGCGTCTTCCGTCAGCAGAAATGTTCTTCCATATGTTGGTAAACCCATGACTAGTTTTCTCGCTGGAACTCCTTTCTGGAGATAGTAATCTACGGAAGCCTGGACGCTCCCTTCCCCAAATGAAGCGTAAAGGGGGGCGTTATGAGACGTCTTTTTGTCCCATGACCCATGATAATCGTAACACATAAGATGTATTTGGTCAAGTAATCTTGCTAATTGTTTAACTTCATAGCCTTGTTCTGCCGTGGATTTTGCTGGACCTAAGGCAGCCGTCAGTATTAAACCATTTCTGTCAAACGGCTCTCTCAATTCCTGTTACAAAAATGATAACGTGATAATTACATCATTGCATTTTTAGTCTTTTCCTGTTTTTTTTACTAAAACATAGTTTGTTTTTACCTGAACAAGCTGTGTGAATGATTGTTTGTCCTCTGGTCTACCACCTCTACTTGCAGGAAATTCCCAGTCTAAATCCAGACCGTCGAACCCGTATTCCCTGGACACAAAAGTTATAGCTGTCACAACATGCATTATAAATTTGTTTTGTTAAAATTTAAAAAATATTTTGCTCAAATACTTTATAAGTTTTAAGGCAGATTCAATAAATTTCTTCCTCAGCTTTGGATCCGCAGCCATATTTGAATACTTTTCTGAGCCTTCGTTCCATCCTCCAATGGCAAGTAAGACTTTTAAATGATGGTTATTATGTCGGAGCTTTGTAAATTTGTTGTACCAATCTGAGAAAAAAGAAACGAAACAAAGTTTTAAGATCATTGGTTTAGGGATTCGGTTGACCGGGTCAACTTGACCCCAGTATGACTTGGTATATGGTTATTGGTGAAGGTGAAAACATCACAGTGCATTTAATGTTACGTTTATTAAGTACTGAAAAAGTATGTACTCATGCTTCAGTAGTTAATGAGATTGTCTTCATGTCTGTCTGTGTGTGTGTCTGTAAACACGCTAACTTTTGAATGCAAACGAATTTTGAAATTCTGTTTTCGGCAATCGATAGGTATGGTCAATAGCTCTTATGAGTTCGAAGACGGGGATTCGGGGTCAATCCCCTGAGGGGTTGGAATTTTTTTCAATACTTTTTCAGTAGTTGCACACATGGGTTCACCCTTCTCGTTTATGTAAGTAATAATAATTTTTACCGTGTCCTCCTCCCCCTCCTTGTGCAAATAAGTCCAGCCATGGGTCTAACGGCTTCATTTCATAAGTCACATTATCCAAGCCGGCAAAACTGTAGATGAGATGGGTGCACAGTTTTGGATCAATATCTGACACATCATACTTGCCATCCAACTTCCTGTAGAACGCCCATGTTCCAACGTAACATACCACTACTTTCTCGTGAGCCAGTACAGCTATTGAAAAAATATGGCAAAAAATAGACATTTAAACAAACCATTACCAAATACTATTGAATAATAAATATATTTTCTACTATAATTTAAAAAAATCTTACTGGCTTGATTTTCGTCCCCATCAAAGCCCAACGTCACATCAGTTGGAATAATTGAAGGGTCATACGATAAGCTAAGAACATACAGCGTTGTCAATATGAGTATCGAATTCCACATCTGCTGACCACTAGAAAAACGTGTTCTGAGTATCATTTTGAAAGATTGACAAAAGTTTTACACAAAAAAACAACAGTTTTGCAGTTAAATTTTGAGATCCACTTTGGATAAAAAAAACTTATCAATCGTAACATGTAAACTTTACTAGAACAACCTATCAAGGTAGCTATTCGTTTATCACAGGTTCACATTTTCTGGACAATGGAAAATCTCCCAACTTGTTTTTTTTTACCACAAAACTGGATTGTTGTAGTTCCAAGAAACCTTTGCACATCCTACCTGAGGTAAGGACGCACTAAAACTTTCATTTCTAAATGGTAGGACTAATAGTACATACACGCCACGTTAAAACTTATTGAAAATGAAATGCATTTATCTTACACATGAAGTTGGTTAGAGTGGTTTGTATTGTTGTGTTTGGGTTTTGTGTGTAAGTGGCATAAAAAGATACCTCATTTTGAATGTGAACATTAACATGCACGATTTTATTTGAGAAGTTTGTGGTCTATTGTTAAGTAAGGACCCATATCTAGTTTGTAAAAATGTTGTACCACACCAGCACCACCATATCATTTACGTTATTGTACCACATATCTAATTTTGTACAAAAACGTCTACGCGCATGGTCCATCTGCACTCTTCACAGTCATCGTATATGCACGCCTTGTTCATGCAAAAAGTTTTTGTAAATGCGCGTAGGTTCCTGCTGCTCATCATTTAGTGGTTGTAGGCGATTACTATTTTTAATCTCTTACAATTATAGTGCCCTCTGATTTGCTACGTTATGCATGCGTCGTATTCCTGCAACGTGTTAGCTTTAAGCCTTATAAAATACTGTGGAAAGGTACTTCAAGGTCGCTAAAGTGAAAGCATTAGAGGATTCTTAAAATGAGGTGGATCGCCCTGAGCAAACGTATGCGAAGACGATGTTCAACCCTTTCCACACAACAACATTCTTCTGGTTCACTTATGCAATACATTTTAACATTGTTTTTTGAAGACTATAGGGAAGAGGCAAGGTATTCTACTTTTAAGAGTGCGGATTGCATGCTTGAAATCTCACAACAATAGGGAATGGGGATGTGGTTGTAGTGATAAGAGAGTAGATAGAACGTGAACGTGTTGTTTTTATCTTATTTTTTACTTATGGTATTCCAAGCAGAATAAATACTTGTAACTTTTGTGTATGTTGAAACTGTTACATATTTACACCCTATTGCAACTGCATATTATTTACTTTTTCTTGTGAGGGGTGGTTTTTCCACATCGTTTCTCAAAATACCTAAACAATAATTCAAGACATTATATGCATACCTGGCTGCTGCGAGCAAGCTATGACATCGACGACGACTCTGACGACAATGAAACTTCTTTTTTTTCTAATTGTAAGTAACTCGAGTCAATGAAAAACAAGAAGGTCTACCTAATCTAATTTTAGGTGCAGATTTCGTAGAAACGATTTCTGTGTAAGTTGTAATACTTCAGTCGTCGAGTTGTCACAGGCATATATTTGTTTATTACGTTGTACGTGTACCGTGTACCTACCGGGTGGTGGCATCGTACAATTTCTAATTTTACTGCTCTCAAACTATGAGTTTAAACTGGTAGCAAATTTTACTGTTTACAATAATAATATGTACTTTCTTCTGAAATGACAATGAAACTTGCGGCTTTTTTTTTTTACTGTACTTTGATTTATTAGGTTTTACGGTTTTTACGGTTTATGGAAAATAGAGTGCGTTATATTTACACATACGAGCTCATTTGACTATGTAAAAACTCAATAATATACACAAAGTTTGCTCTAATGGAAATATATGACAAAAGTACGTAGTACAATAGAAGAGAAAGAGAGGTCCAGAAAAAACTAGTTGGTTGTTTGGTAAGTTAGCGTGGTATATATAGGATTTTTTTGTGTAGTAAATGGCAAACATTGAATGACTCATCGTCAGTCAAGATACGAGAAGCCCATTCTTAGTTGTCAGTTTAGTTTCAGTTCAGTTAGATACTAAGAGTAACATCTCACACCAAATCATCTTTGCAAGCGTTAGATCCAAACATGAACAGTGCGATGACAAGCCATTATTGTTTTTGACATCGCAAAGCACAAAGATAAAAACAAAACAGTAATTAACTAAAAAATAAGATAACAATTTTTTCACATGTGCTCATTTTCTTTCACTTAAATGGTTCACGTAAATCACACTTGAATAAACAAATATATACGTAGATCATGTGTGTATAGTTTTATGCATACATAATTTTTAAAAAAACATACCTAATAAACCAATTATCACAATCATTCATGCAGACGGAATTGGGTTAAATTGGGTTTAACATTTTTGTAGGGAGAATCAGCAAAGATGACTACAGCTTTATTAATTGGACTTTTATTTAGACAGTTCACACTTGCACATTGCCATTGCACATGCCAAATTAGATATTAAGTACCATTACACCATTGTTTTCCTTAGAACTTATTATTGACCGCGAGTGTTCCAAATGTGGTTTCTAATGATTTTTTCTTCCACTTGCATTTGTGGTGAATCTGAATATTTGAATTGATTGAATCCAGTTCACAATTTGCAGGATATACAAAATTGTCATGGCTCTTCGCGTGGCATACTCCCACATGCCCTCTTCTCTTTCCTTTTACTTTCAGCTCTCAAGGAGCTCTACTATGCATGTGGTGTGCTAAAAGTCAACTTGAAAGAAGTACTGACCACGACAAGCCAACCCATTATTTGTACGCGTGCAGTGTCCACTTGTTGTTTTGTGGAGTGTAAGAAATTTTCGACCCATTTTCCTTCCGGTACATCCATATACCACAACCCCATTCTGGTCATGGCGATAATCCAACCAAAAAACCAACCTCCAATTAATGGGAACGAAGACGAGACAGCTACAGCTGTACCCGCTAGTGCAATTTTAGATGATAATGAAACAAAGGAAGACACTATTTCAATTGATAATGAGGCAAATGCAAACGAAACTACCGAAAACACAACTAAACAAGTCGTGGAAGAAGAAGATGAAGAAGAAGTACTGAACAGTGGTACAGAGGCAACGGGTGCAATCAATAAACCCAAGAAGAAAAAATGTCAATGTAACAAACAGGGTTTCAGAACTTGTTGGTTAAGATGTTGCCCCTTCTTTCCCCGTTGCTGTCAGCTTCCACTTCAAAACTGTTTACAACTTTTGGCAGTAACTGATCTCGTTAGTAATAATGATTTATGCGCATGCATGTAACATGTAATATTATGCATGCTGAACAGGCATTTGCAGAGCATGAAATCTTGTCATACTGGAAACATTTCACGTAAACTTGGACAATTCTTGTGTTCATGCAGGTTGTTACATTTGTAAATATTGGGATTTGGATCTACTTTCATCAATATGACCCTTTCACACACAACCGACGCAATCTTGGAAACAATATTTCGGATATTTTATTGGTTACTTCAACCCCGGCATCGAAAATAGTGACTGGTAACAATTATGCCTTGTTCGACATTTCGGAATTTCATGAAACCACAACTTCTATATACGGTAACCAGTTGGGCATTTACAGTGGTGATGGAGGAGTATCGGATGGAGTTAGGTTCAGCAAACTAGGTTACGTTTACCGTAGGTACCAACAAGAAGTTGAGAACATGTGTGGCAGGAAATATTACCTCGAATTTCTCCTTGGACATAATTTGGCGATAACAGCTGGCGTATTTTGTAAGGAACACATGATAAATCATAACATGTAAAAAAAAGTCTGAATCATAAACGAAACGTTCTGATCTTGACCATGTACGGGTCTATTTGTAGCGGATCTGTTGGTATTGACATATGTATCGGAATTTATGTATCAGTTTATGGATATATCAATTCTTGTTACAACGTGCTGCTTTGTAAGTAAGTAGAATACAAATTCAAAATTGTATATGATTAAATTTTTCAGCAATGCCGTTCTTTATTTGTAATCTGCCCTCTCCACTGTTTGCTTTCTCAGTTTGATTACATCTCAGGCAGATTATTTCTCATATTTATTTGGAACCTGGAATTGCTTCCGGTGCTGGCAAAAATCTATTTGATAGTAGAGTCACGAAGTCGCCGACTTTGCATCTTACAGTATGGTCTGGGGAAAAACTTTAGAGGCATAGACGCCATGCTTTACTTGCACTTCCTGCCAATGATGATATTTCGGGCTTACAAATTGCTGGTGTTTACGTACTTTGTAAATTCGATATTGGAGCTGGGAAACCTGGAACATCAAACTCGAATAGAAGGGATTACGCTACATGAATACGTTGAAAAGCATGATGAGTATTTGAGAATGGACAAAAATAGAGATAAATCCAGTTCTGAGGAAGATGACGCGGCGTAGATAATATTTGACAATGTTGAGGTTGAAATAGGTATTTTTGTTTTCAGGTATTTGTTATATTCACAACAACATAGTATTCTATTGATAAACAGCCGTTCCGTGGGCTCTAGTGATTGGCAGAAACATTTTAATAATACTGTGCTTGAAAATATATTAAATATACTCGCATATTTAATTTTTTACTTCTGAATATCCCTATCTTGTAAATATTTTAATTTAGTGTTAATAGCGAGCGATGTTAAATATACATTGATGAAAGCAAACAAACGCATGATTTTCTTGTGATTCTCATTAAAAAATCTATCAAATTGGGTGATTATGAGCAAATGCATGCAGCTTCAGCTGGGGTTGAAATCCATCCAAACAATAAATTGGCCTACTGAAAAATCTCACAACGCCCCATTTTCTGTTAGGTTCATCAATAAATGGCCGGAAGAAAGTCAAACAAACAGTGATGCTGGATATTTCTAAAAATGACGTGCTGTCAAATAACAAATTAATTACCTATAATATGCCGTCATGTCACAAATGTCTACTATTTTACACCACATATGTCTAGATTTCCTATTGTGTGAATTAATGGACCCATCAATAAATCATCGATGAACCTGCCATATTTCTTGTTCTATGTTGTTTTCTGAGCAAACAAATAAGAATTAGTATGAACGATCGATTGTTGTTGTTGCATGTGTCTAGTATCTTGTATCAATAATCAATTGAGCGCTCCTGACTTTTCCCTTTTCTATTTTCTTGTTCAAAAAGGAAAGCGAGAGTGGATATGGCCTTCATTTTACATGTGCCACCTTACCATCAGACACATCTTTGCTGAAAGCAAGTTGATATAGAAAAGGGATACCCGATACCCTAAGGAAACTGAACTGAACACGAACCAGCACCAGATGTGATTACTAATGTACGATGCTCGATAATGTACGCACACAGAGGGTATTTTAATGCTGATTTTTTCGTCAACATCCGTCCATGAGTGAGTGAATGGTGCCAAGGTAGTGAAGACGAGGACTTTTAAAACTTTCTTGTTTCATGCCGAGTAACACACAGAAGAGTAATACCGCTCCTGTAGAGAAAGCATTTCAGTAGATAGATATAATAGGTAAAGTTCTCCGCAAGCTTATATATTGCTGTAGGAAATTGTAATTCCCTTTTAACTTATTGAATATTGCAAAACGAGCAATTGTCCGTAATAAATATGCCAGGCAGGGATCTGTGAAACTGTACCAGTTGAGCTTTCTGTACGGGAGAATGTTCATGTAGTATGTTTATGCATGGCTACTTTATGTACTCGCTTCCAGAATTTAGAACACTTTTCCAGGTCTGCCTGCAGATTCTTTCTTCGTCGGCTAACTCCGTTTCGTATCACATATCGATCAAACCTAGCTCGTAGTATTCTACATATTCCACACATGATGAAGCCGTATTACTATCACAAGTGTTACCTATTGCTTATATGCATGTCCAGAAAATATTAGAATCACTGAATACATGTGTAGTTTACGCATATCATCGTTTACCCTATTACCATTGGTCTGTGGCACGGTACTTCTTCGTTGTTCCCTGTGCCATTTGAAATATAATATAGCACGGGCTAGCTAGAGCTTGATTGCCAAAAATAAGCCTACACATAGTAGGAAGTGCAATTTCTCCAGCTGTACACATTCCAGGAACATTTTAGGAAAGGGAAAGGAGAGAAGTGGATGTAACATGAGTAGTAAGAACACAAATACTCAAGTAGACGTACGAAAGAGTTGTACAGGAAAGCAACGTGAAAGTTTGCAAAAAACTCACATGCAGTTAGCGTGAGTCATGTTCATGTAGTATTTCGCAGCAAATCAAGAAACGGAAAAAGTTTTACTTTATGTTTTACAAAATGCTTTTGTTTTCGTTAAGTTTTATGGTGTATGTGTGTGTGGCGTAAGTGGCGCGCCCGTATCTGTAAGTGATTAGCTTGATAAAACAAACATACTAAAAGTTTGTGACTTTGGGAGTATCGGAGATATGGGAGAAAATTTAGAGGAAAAATTGATTAGCTTTAATCAGTAGAAATCGTTTGGCTGTTTTAACAAGTGGAACGAAAAGGTTTTTCGGTATCAGGCTACAAATTATCGGGTGGTTTGGCTTTGATTTTGAGTGTTTCTAAAACAAAACATTTTTTTTTGTTTACGTACAACAATAATGGAACAACACAAAACCTGTGCCACAACCAGTGAACTATTTTTTTAAATCTCGAGATCGAGTGGGCTGGTGGTTAATGATGATTTCGAACAGCCGAGAAATGAGCACTTGCTCATATAAATTGTTTGTTAGATAACCAGAAACAGTTTTGTGGTGTTTGCTATCTGAGCGTTTTGTCGACCAAAGGAATTGTATAATAGTTTTAGCCAAAAGTGTCTCAAAATTGAATGCTGTATGATGTTTATAAGAGAAAGAAAACATACGTAACTATTGCAGTGGCAAGGGAGTGCCTGACTCAAGCTTCAACAACAATACACAAATGACTGCGTCAGTCGTGACATTACCATTACAATCACCTATTGTTTCGCCGCAGTCCAACAAATTCGGTCGTAGTGTTTCAAAGTGAAGTAAACAGATTTTTGACAGCAATACTGTCAAACTTGAACAGACAAGGGATGTTCACCACTTGATGACGAAGTAAGAAGTTCAGTAACTGGCAAGCGACAATAACTTGGTACTTATTACAGGTAAGCAAAAAATTACGCGTATTATATAGTTTAAAAAATCGTTTTAATTCAACTTGATTGATTTTTATTCGTAAACACTGATAAATAAAATAGAATGTAGCAAGGATCGTTGTGTAGATCCGCTATCCGTTTACATTTATCATTAGCTAGCGGCATGTATTTCACAATTGAAGAAAAAATTCATGCTAGCTGAGCTAAATGTAAATTCAACAGTTTTGGTTTAAGATCATAAAAAATAATAGATTGTTTCCTAATAATTAACTTAAAAAACTCCCATCATATTTGCATACACAGAAGCTGAAAATGGACTGGGAGTAAATATGTTCGTTTTAGACTTTCCAAATCCTCCTTCCATTATCCTGTCAACTGTAGACGCTATAACATATATACCTATAATTTATGCTGATTAGATACTGATCTTCTTCAAGTTATTCCCTCCCTCATGAAGATGAGTATAGTTTAGTACTTTTAAAAGAGCATTGCATCAGGGATATAGATTATCATCTTACGATCAACTATGATGATCATGGGAAAAAGTTAATTAATACCACATTAAATATTGTTATTGGTTGTATTAGAGTTTTGTTGCATCAACTGCCCAGAGAAGGAAATTAGTGAAAAAGCGAACGTGAAGTTCACATGAGTTTTTTATAATTACTGGTAAAGACGCTTATTTATACAAAAGAGGAAGCTGCCAAGAAGATTAGTAGTGTAAAAAACCTTGTATACAATAAAGTTCCTTCAACTGACAATGTACGTGTTGCATTGTTGCGTTTGTGTAAGTATTACCGGCATTACCATTTATTACGCAAAACTTTTAAAATCCGTCACGCATAAGATTAATGGAATATTGACATTAACTCCTGCTTCCTGATAGTAGGTGTTCCTTTTGACCCTTCACCTGTTGGGGGAATTATGTTTACGCGAACGTGCACCCTTACCTTAAAATCTTTTTTAAAATCTAAAAGCTTTATTTTCGCTCTTTCTTTTAAATGCATTTACTACAATATCAAGTTATCGTTTTACGGTAGTCACTTACTTAGTCACTTATCAGACTATCAGAGCATTTTGAACTATTACGTCAGACCATTCATAATAATAAGTCATATCAGCAACAGGTAAACCGTTAAAGCATACTACTGACACACAGACCTAATGTCGGAATCATCGTCAGTGGAGATGGCTGAAACAATATAATATGTAAGTAGCTCCTGTGTGTGACACGTTTAATTAAATCCCATTAAAATTACACTTTCTTTTCCACTACTATTATTGCAATGACAGGCATGTTATGATTACTATAATTTTGAAGTCTGCAGCTTGATTGAGTCTTGTTGAAAGAAGTTTAGAATTTATGGTATTGCTTTTTCATGCACAAAAGCGTAATAATTTGTCTGGTTTTATGAACGCCAAGCATACAAAATAAGATTACTACACACATACACTTCTATTTCTTTTACGACAATAATACATCCGTTCAGTTTAAAAATATTTTCTGCAGGTTACCATCTTTCCTAAAACGGTAACAACAAGGTACCTATTTAAGAAGTCTGACGATTTCCTCTCTGTCAGTTGTTCTCTATTGAATTAATGCACTATCGCGAAGAGCCATCTGCGTGAAAACGTTACCTCTTTGCGCCGCGCTGCATAAAGTACTTTGCTTGCAACAAAAATGATACAATACAAAATTACGGTTCTACCACCGCGTCTATCGCTCGTCGTGGTGCGTTGTCGATGGTGTGTGGTGGGAGGTTGCCTTTTTGTTTTATGTTTATTCATTGTTTTTAATTGTATTATACATTCAAACCTTCAGATTGGATACCGTTTTGGTAATACTTAATGGACATACGCGTAGTAAAAAAATAAAAATACAGGTTGTGCTGCACAACTGCCGCACATGAAAATATTATAAACCAACTAACTACTGACTCATATTAACTTTGTCCTCTCAAGTCATAGGGTTACATCTGTCGACAACAGAAAGGAACGGATTTTTTTTCGCTGTAATAATAATGATGATACTTTTTCGCCTTTTATGTGTGACGTAGAAGTGATTTTTTGTGTGTGCCCTCCTTTCAAAACAATTCACAGATTGTCGTAAATCTAGTTGTTACTCATTTTTATTCCCACACTCATAATACACCACATGTTTTAGTGCAGTGGTGGTTCCACCACCTCATTTTAATTCAGAAAGCTAAGACATCAGACCATTAGAGATAGACTCCCAGACAAACTTCTTATTGCCGAAGGCAAGCGCATGTTGTATGTGGAAATTATAAATCACTAATAAATTGTGTGATGAATTAAATTAAATTCAAATAGTTGTTATTCGAAGTTTCTTTTCATTAAAAAATTCTTAATAAACATTTTCAATTCCGAGAGTAAGAAAATCTAAATTGTGCTAGTTTTGTGATCGTCTTTAAGGGTGTCCTTTCCTCCTGTGCAATATATAACACTTTTTTATCGCGCTTTCCTGTNATGGTGTCCTTTCCTCCTGTGCGATATATAACACTTTTTTTTATCGCGCTTTCCTGTATACTTTAATTTCAGGTCAGTGAAAGTTGCCAAAAGGATGCAAACCGGTGTACAAAGATCTAATGTTAATCAATCAAAACTATCAGTGAAATTTCGAATTTCGTATAATACCCCAAAAAGCTGTGATTATGAATACAAATTATAATACGCAACTGTTGAGAAAGCAATAAAGTTAGTCATTTTATTATCAATTTACCTGAGTCGATAGGTCTGTAAGTGGCAAGTGACCGTTCCGAAAATGTTGGCCGTAAAAAAAGTGGAATTATGGTACATATCATCAAGTCATAACGATTTCATCATTTTTATACTCCAAATAATAATATTGTAGTAAGCTACATGTATCATTAACTTAAAAACAATGAAATTTTTTATTATTATTTAATTTTCAGGATGGCTGACTACGACATGAGTGATGTTAGCATCAGTGATGCGTCGTGGGCTGATGCTCAAGCCGATACACCAACAATGGGTGAAGGTCATTCCGGATCAGAGGTAAGAAGTGTGCTTGAAGGAAAATCTGGAGGAACATATTACCATGCATAATCATAATATAATTAAATTACAGCGTGAACACTTATTGTACACGACACTTTACCATTTTCTTGTAGTAATGTCGGTAGTCAAGCTGTGTGTGACGTGTGAAGCGTTTTTTTACCTTACGTGTGAGATTAGATTAATTAACCACATTAAAAGGGGAATCCGGCGTTCTCTAGATCATTTGGACGACTCGACGCTTGTGTCATAAAAAGCAATGTAGTTATCCTAATTTAGTAATTTAGATAACGAAGGTTCGAAAATAACTTTACATGTGTATATGTATATACTACTGTATATTGTATATAGTTAGTATCTAAAGAGCCATCTCTATAATTGTGGTTGCTGATTGTGTTGTAATTTACAATCTAAGTTCGGCTTATTTAAAAACCAAGAAATGGTCTAATTTATGACAACGAAGCATCTATATACTACCGTGTTTGTTCACATTTCATGGCTCTTGTCCTGTTGATTGAACGTTGTAAGGTAAGTGTCTTATCATTCTGTACAAAAATCGTGAGCATGGTTATCTGTATTGTTCTGATGATACAGCTCAGAGAGCCCGAGCCCATCTCAATTTCCAAGTCGTGACTAGGGTGCTCTTATTTATGAAAAGTGAAAAGAATGAAAATCAAGACGGGTTTATCTTATTTGTCGAAATGGTAATCGTGAAGGAACAAACTGCCATGTTATAATGCGTTCGTCTAACCCAATAAACTAGTAACTATATAGCAGGATACTATATGATGTCTCGAATATGAACGTGTTGAACTCAAAAGACGTTGACTATATGAGCTTTGTCAAAAATCAAAAGCAATATTGAACAGGTAGTTAACGACGTAGAGAAATTTTTTGAAAAGCTGTTAAATGCTCGTCGCGGCATGGCCCCCGTCGTTATACTTGTATGAATCCGAACAATTGATTTATGAAATTGCTACCTCCAATATAGTTGAAGCGTTGCTATTTAAAAAGTTGTTTATTTCAGCGTCACGGTGGTTCCGTTTGGGATATGGTAATTTAAGGTTGTTAATTTTGGCAACGCTCCCACACCCCTTCCTGTGTATAGATAAGATGTATTGTGTCGTCAGTCTTCTCTACAAATTACAATTATTACTATCTAATTGTAAATAGGGTTGTAAATCGTAGAATGTCAATGGTTTTAGATAAAGATCAATACAACGAGATATCAGTGTGTGACGAAGCCAATTAGTGAACGATTTTCGTAAGGATCGATAAGCCGGTTGGAAATATGGAGTTAGAGATTTAGAAAGCAGTGTACGTGTGTTATATCGATCCTTTCCTTAAATACTTTGCCAATTCCTCCGACTTGAGCGGCTATTTAAATGAGGCAGATTTTCTTTGACGTGAACAACTTGAAAGCGTCAAGTTGTAAAATGGAAGGAATAGGGGGAAAAGCGTAAATTTAGCACTTGAGCGTTTCAATATTATACATTATCCATGCGGGTGCACATATTCAATTGCTGTCTACTATGATTAGTCAATTCAATGGTAGACTTTACTTTTGTCGAAGAAAAGCGATTTGCGTTTTATATTTCTCATACTGAAGTAATACGGCAGTCGATCGAAATGCTCATGTAAATAGGCAACTGCCTGCCATTTCCATCTACCCACCAGACAAAATTGTGCAAAATTGTAGAGATGTTAACAGACATTACTGAGTACTGCGTTGGTCTCTCGAATAAAATGTTATTTCGCTTTACGCTGTCAAATAAGTCATGATGACGTGACTCTTTAATTCTTGCATCATTTAAAACTTCATTTTTTATTACTTTAGCATTTTTTCATTATATTTTGCACTACATTCGACTCGACGACGTTTGTGTCGATTGTTGATAGCGTTCAGCAAAACATGTTCATATTTTCATATAAAAACTGTTAAATACGTACTCCAACTTCCTTTTACAATAAAACCATTAATTATGCACAATTGACGTAAACAACCACTGCAGTCGCGAAAGGGAATACAGTTTTTACAATTCATCCAGCCAATATGTAGTGGGTACTGCGCACAAAATTATATTTATCGATGAGACTCGCATTTTTTCAACTTCTCTGTTTAATTGTTTAATTGTATTAGTAAGCCCTACAAAATCCCACAATCTGTATTTACTTCCCCTATCCAAAATTTTTAAGTGACAGGTCGTCTTATGGCATTAAGTGCACCTTCTGTTTTATTTCTAAGCCCTGAAAGTTCTTAGCAAAAATATTGCAATCGACACCAAATTATCTATGAGTAAATAAATTACTTTGTTTTTGGTTTATCAACGTCAGCGACTTAAATTACGAAATAGTAAGCGGCGGTATGAAACATAATACCAAGACGTGCCAATAGTACTAACACTACTAACGCAGAGTTTCAACATAGTCACAAAAACAGAATATTATATGGTAAAGTAGCCCTCTTTTCTTTTCTGTATACGTTTATTGAATTGAACTCGCGTCCTTTTATAAGGGTTAGAATAAGTCCATTGATCACAACAAGGTTTTTTTGGCTATACAGAGAAATGATAATAAATGTAGAAGGTGGATATAATACGTGAGGTTGTTAGTGTAATGGTAAGTGTATGGTCACAACAAAATGCAGGAATATACCTAAAGTGACGTTGAAACCTTTTAAATGACACTTCCATTTAGTGAAAACCTGATCGAGTGGCGAGTGGGCTGTCACTCAAATATGTCAGGAGGGAAATCGTATATTTCTAGTTGCCTTTCTATTGAAAATTTGAGACAGAGAAAACGGTTGACTGTGATGGAAATTACCTCATGCTGCGCGCCCACAAAACGACTTGCTCATTTTCCACTATAAAACGGTAGACATAAGAGCATTATGAGATTAAATGATGATAAGTAATTAAAAGCGTACACATTAAAATGACAAATTGTGTAAGCACGTACTTGTGAAAGAATTTTGTTTACAATCAGACACAATTTTGTAAAGACTGCATGTGCTAAGGAGAAATCACAACCAAATGTATACAAGCCGTTGGCATTTTCACATTCACATTTTCAAGTCCTT
>JAHZNB010003610.1:0-13007 GCA_027744295.1 Callyntrura guangdongensis
CGAAATTAGCATTTAGCACGGTGACCTTGCGTGATGTTTCTATCTGTCATTGCCGCGTTAGAGTTTATTACGTGGCGTCATCCCAAACTCGCTCAAATTTATCCTCATTATCATATGTTGCAAATTTCCAGCTGTTACAACGGATCAAATTTTCATAATTTATATTTGGCATTTTTAAAAAATTAAGCGCACAAGTTAAAAATATAGTTAATTAAATTCGGGTACTGCTGCTGTTGCATTGGATTTCATGAATCCCATACTCAAATTTACCCATCTCACCAAAATTACAAGTTTTAGGATTGAAGCCCCCGACATGAATTCAATGGTTCTTTAGCACAAACCAAAACCCTATACAAATGCTCTAGATAGAAACCAACTCATTCTTCATAACTCTCGTCATCATAACTGAAAAGCGGCATTCGCGTCAACTCATCAGTTTTCTCGTGCGTGATCTCACTAAAGTTAACATTAATGATGATATGATGATTCCTAGAGTTATGATTGCAAAACTCTAAAGTTATGTATCCACACGTAAGCACTACTGTAGAGTTTTTATTCTTGGAATCCGACCACTCGTTTATCCACTCCCTCCTCGTAATGTAAACAACACCACATCAAAAAAATGACAAAAGAAATACACGGAAAAAAGTAAATAATTGAATAATAATTTTATTGACAAAAAAAAACAAACTCAACAAAATATTATACAAAAAAAAGCAACAAACAAACCCCCATAAACGATCATTATTTAAAAAAAAGAACGATCCCAGGAAACACGAGATCAACTAAAAAAAATCCAGAAATTAAAACGTTTTGGCACAAGTGATCATGATGATAAAGAAAATTTGACGCAGTTTAAAGCGTGTACGTGTGTCTTTTTAAAGCAAACTCGATTGTCATGTGATAAAGCTTGATAACAAACAAAAAAAATGAAAAAAAAAATGTTTCTTCAAGTGCCCATTAGATTAGTGGCACCAATGCCACCTCTTTCTCGGTCTCCGGCACTGTTCCCTCCTCCTCCACCTATAATCTCGTCAATCGTGAACCCAGTTACACGTTTCCTCTGCAGCACTTGCCCCATGACCTTTCCTTTGGAGTCGCCGCGTGCCGTTGGAGCATTACCTCCATTGCCTCCGTTTCCGCCTAAATGCTTGAACAGGTTAACCTGCTGAGCAGAATTGTCGAGACTGACAACATCCACGACGTCTTCATTGCTGGAGACAGAGTCTGCAGGACTAGCGCTGCGGACCTGTTCCTTGACGTCCACATCATCGCTACCACCAGGCTGCTCGTGCGTGGTCACGTTACCGTGGTGATGAATTATCTGCTCATCGTCGTCCTCGTCCTCGTCGTCATCATCCTCGTGCTCGTCATCCTCATCCTCGTCGTCGTCAAACTCGGAGGGGATGGACGAGTCCTTGGACGACGCGTCTTTGGAGGCAGATGTCGCCGGAGCGTGCTCCCCAGCAATCGTGGGAGAAAAAAAAACAGTCAAAAAATTAGACAAATTAAATAAAATTTTTAGAGAAAAAAAAAAATTGTTGGTTGTGATGGTTACCTGTGATCCCTGAGATGATCCTGTCTCCTGAAAGCCTTTCCGCAGATGTCGCAGGAGTAGGGTCGCTCATCGGTGTGGGTTCTCTCGTGAATGAGGAGATTGTAGCTCTTGGTGAACTGCCTGTTGCAAAACTTGCAGATGAACTGTTTCTTGGGTCGACTGGGTCTCTGTATCTGTGGGGCTCCATGTAACCCGAACGCCGCCCCTGCCGCAGCCCCTCCAGGTCCAATAATCGTCATGGCGGCAGCCGCAGCGGCAGCGTGAGCTGCGAGTGTCGCTGCGGCAAAGCCGTGATGAGCATGAACGGGGTGATGATGATGTGACAAGCCGTGATGATGGTGCGCTGCCGCGGCTGCTGCTGCCGCTGCCGCTGCGTGAAGATGCTGCGGTGACCCGAACAAGGCTGCCGCTGCTGACGCTGCTGAAGGTGGAGGAGGTGGGACTGGAGGTACGTTGTTACTATTACTACTATTATTCCCTCCTCCCTGATTATTATTCTGTTGTTGACCCTGATTCTGTTGCGATGGTGGTTGTGATGGTGGTGGTCCAGGCGTCCCTGTCGCGTACGGTTGCCTTAGATTCTGATTCTGGAGGTTGTAGTAGTACGCGAGCTTATCAAGTTGCATTGGTTTCAGTGCGGATTGTTGTTGTTGCTGATGATGATGATGGTGGTGGTGATGGTGATGGTTTGTCGTGTTCACTGGGGACTGTTGCTGTTGTGGGATCACTGGCTGAAACGCACTGCTCTTTGCACTGTTGGTTGGCATGGTGATAACCCTCCCCGATAAAATTAAATTAAATAATAATAAAAATAATTAATGTAGTATTGGTGTTGTTATGGGAATGGAATGTAAGTTGTGGCGAGAGAGAGAGGAATGCATCGAAGGGGGTGCGTTTTCTGAAGCAGTAGCTCCTGTGAAATAAAAAAGAAGAAGAAGAAAAAAAGTGAAGCATTATAAAAACATGAATATTATGAGGTAGCAGCGTTGCAAGTAGCAACAGGTTGTAGTACAGGAGCACACACCACACAGTAGTGGTAGCAGAGCAGAGAAGAAGCAGCAACGAAAGCAGAGAGAGAGAGACAGACGAGCGAACCAACGAAAGAAGAGAAGAAGGAAAAAAAGGGGAGAAGCTGCTTGAAATACAGGTAGCATTTATATCATCATCATCATCAACATCATCGTCGTCGTCGTCGTCGCGACTCACTTGACTAAGAGAAGAGAATAGAGAGAGAGAGAATTCTTTTTACATTTTATCCTTTTTTTTCGTAGCTGCTGTGGAATTTTAGTTACCATGATGATGATGCTGCTGCTGCTGCGCGTTTAATGTAAACCAGAAGCTAGAGTGCAATACACACGGGAGCTGGTTTTTTTTTCAAGATTAAGAAGAATGGGGTTTGTTGTTATGGGAGACCAACTACTAGTTGTTGTGTTGATGATGATGGGAGAAGAAGAGTGAACGAGAGAGAGATATGCGGTGCTCTTGTGTGTGTGTGTGTGTAGTAAAGGTTTTATATATATTTTTTTTTGTTGGATCTACTACGCAACCAACCTGCTTCTGTTGTTGATTCTGTTGGGGCAGTTGGTTAGAATAGTTGATGATAGTGTAGTAGTACTTTATATGCAGATTAACTGCGTTTTTTTTTATTCTCGCGTTTGCGTTGTTAAATTATTAGGGAAAAGGGGAAGAGACGGAGAGAGAGAGAGAGAGAGAGAGAGAAATGCTGCTGGTTGGTTGGTTGAGTTAAAAAGTTTTTTTTTTTTTGGTTGTTGTTGTTGTAGGGATCTGTAGATTTTTTTTACACACGTATCGTATGTAGCTTATATACGTTTGGTTGGGGAGAGAGAGATTGTATCTTGTGTTTTAATATTATAACGAATTGTGTGAGGAGAGATGCGGAGAGATGTATCGTATCTTCATCAAAAAAAAATGTAATTAACGCGGTCGTGTATGTGGAAGAAGAGTTTTTTTATGGATAACAAAAAAAAAATTTTATACGTTGCCATGGATATGTGTGGTTCAACAAGAAATTCTTTTATTATTAAATTTAGTTTGATTGATGAGTATGAATTTTAGTAACACGCTATTAGTGTTTCTATGCAACACAGGATGTTTTTTTTTAAAAAAACCGTGCTTGTCAGTTAAGATGATGTTTTAATTAATTTTTTGTTTATTTGGAAAAATTATATAACTTGATGATATGTTGTTACAAGCAACAGCGTATATATATATATATAATTTAAATGCGTACATACAAAATTGTTCAGTTTTGCTATATATGAACACGACAACGGACATCACACACACGAGGAATAATTATTTACCAACTTTAATAATATTTACATTTTTTAACGCATTCGAAAGTGTATATGTTTTTTAAAAAGACGCTTTCAAGTAAAAACGTTGTCACGTAAATAAAAACGTGTGTATAAACGTGTGTGTGTAAAAGCGTATTTAATAAATATTTAATATAATTAGTATAAAAAAGAACTGTACAATTTAAAAATACAAATTAAAAATGCCGGTAAAATTGTAATAAAAATGCTATAAATTTGGTGATCATCAATCATTTCAGTCTCTCGTATGCAAAAATAGTAGCCTAAATCTTCGGATAATCTCGTGGCTGATCTTCTTTGTGACGTTGCTAATGAGACACACACACGTCAGCGCGCTGAACAACAAGTTCACAAACACTACTATCAGCGTGTTCTCGATCCAGTCTATCTTACCCGCGTACGTTCCCAACAGGTCGAAATTCGTTAGACCTGGAAATAATTTTATTTTTTACCAAATTGTCGCTATCGTTACACGGTATATTAAAAATTAAAATTTACCTAGTATCCGCATGAAAACAGGTAGAGCGGAGCTGAGAACCAGCGTGATGGCAGAGTTGTAGATAAGATGGGAAGTGGGCGTGTTGCTAAGCATCGGAGTGAGGTTCTTGAACACGGGGAGACTGTACAGCCCGATCAGACACGTGGTTATCAAGTACATGACTAGAATGATCTCGAATATCGCTCCACTCGGACCGAGAAACGATAAACTCGAACCGCCTAGTGGCAGGGTCTAAACTCGAACACAAACATAAATACAATTCATATATATACACGCAATAGCACACTAGCACTAAACTAACAACGAACCTCCTTAGCAACAAGTTCGATGCTGAGATCCCGGAACCCGGTAAGGATCTTGAAAGCGTTGATCACGACAATGAACACGGTGAGTCCAGTGACTGCGAGCACGCTGATGAACAGACCCGGGTACAGCAGGTTCCGTTTCCACGGCGGCGTTGTGCGCAGTGACTCTACGAACACGAGCACACAATTAAAAACGTACACAATTAAATTAAATTGTGATTTTTGTAGAGAAAATTAATACCGAGTTGTGCGATAAGATTTTTCATTTTCTCGACGCTCGCTTCGATTTCGTCGTCGGTCCACGTCGCCACGTTTTGTTCGTTACTACCCCTCATGAAAATTGTCGCGTCAGCGTCGCGTGGGTTACTACTACTACTACAACTATTCTGTGCAAGTTTATTTTTGAGGTTCTCGTACTCCAGTACAGCGATCATGTGCTCGTTGTCCAGGTTACGCATGAACTCGGGGACAAACACGAAATTGTCGGAGAGGAGCGTGAACAAACGGGATAACCCCAGCGGGGTGAACACTGCGTTAAAATTCAAATTAAGCACTTTAAAGTTCGTATCGTTGGCAATTAATAAGTAATCACATGAGTAATAAATTACATGTGAACACGAGGACGCCTCCAAAACTGATAAAGCTGTAGATGAATGGGAGCTGGTTGCAGTGGAACAGGACGGCGGACCCTCGCGTGGCGAAGAACGAGTTGGCGATCACGGAAATGCCCCAGACGATGGACGTCAACAGCGCCAACACGACTGTTGTCTCCTGCAGCTTGCTCATCAAACCCTGGATCACAAACACGGGATAATTTTTTTTTTTAATTGAAAAAAACGGGGCTGCGCATTTTTAAAACGTGAGACGAACCCGTTTCTTCCCGGAAAAGCCTTCTGCCTCGATGAACAAGTGTGCGAAGGGGAGGAGTAGGAAAAGCCCAATGTTCGAAAAGAGGAACACGAGGTTCCAGAGCCCCTGGATCAGCATCCCGTTCAACCACTCCAGGTACGAGTTGGTCGGGTACAGCAGCAGGACCTCGTTGCTCACGATGGAGATCGGTAGCAGCAGCGTCGCCCCTATCGACGTGCTCAGCGTCAGCGTACACAACCACGAGCTACAACACGATCACTCAATTAAAACCCTTCTTAAAAGAAAAACGCTTTTTCTTCTTGAAACTCACCAAATGCGTTTAACGACAGACTCGTCGTCATCCTCGACAACGTCCCTCGCAGAAGCGTTCCTCCGATGCTGATTTTTTAACCTCCCGTTGTTGCCAGGAGACTTTCTACTCCTACTAAACGCGACAGTGTTCCGTCTCGTCGAGGATCGTACGGGCGTGTGTGCGTTCCGTGAGCACGAGTCCGGGGACAACACGTCGATCACCATAGAGCTTACACATATCAGCGTTAAGAAGAATAACAGGAATATCTGCCAACAAATCCACACGTTTCAGATTCTCGCCAATTTTTTTTAATAAAATTTAACTTGTAACGTAGCAACTCACGATATTTTCCCTGACGGTGTTGTGAAACTCTTGGGTGTGGAACCCGGTCGTATCATCATCAACTTCCTCCCTATCATCACCACTCATGACGACCCCAACTAGAAACGCATTATTTGCCCTGGAAACAACGACACTATCCTGAGCAGTCGAATGATTTGTTCCCATTTAAAAAGATTTCTCATAATAATAAAACGTAATTTAGCAACAATTACTCATGTTGTCTCTACGAGCAACGGTGAATTGAAAAAAAAATAATAATAAAACCAAAACAAACGAAAAAAAAAACAAATGCCAAAAAAGAGCAATAGTTGCCGGGCAACAAAATGGGGTAACGTGAAACAAGTGTTTATTTAGTTCATCATTCAAATACAAATAATAATAAAATGTGTACAACTAAAAGGATGATCGTTGTTTATTCTTGCCCCTTCTCCCTCCTCGTCTGTTGCTAGGTCCCCCTCTTCCCCTTCCAGCTCCCCTCCAACCGCCACGCCCACGTCCGACTCCACTTGCACCGGGCGAGTTATTATTACCCCCACCACCACTGCTCCCCCGTTTCTGCGTCTTGTTGTTCCTCCAGTCCCACGACGACGACGAAGACGAACAGGTTTGAAGAACAGGCGGTACGTTCGGAGTGGGCAGTAGCGGAACCTTGCTGTTAACACTGTTGTTAGGCGACGACCCGATCCCACTTCCCGAACCATTCCTCAGTCCTGGACAAAGCCCGCTAGACCGTCGTTTGACCAACCGCTTCTGTTTCTTCTTGCCCTTGAAGCAGCCCGTAGGTCGTTTAGCCCCTCGTTTCTCGTACTTCCACTCCTCTGGCGTCACGTCAGTATCCCGCAAAACTAGTCCGTTTATCTTACCCAGGTAGTCGTTGACAGCGATGCACACAGAGTCGGGCACTGACCACACATAATCTCAATCTTAATCACATGTTAATTAATTAATTTAATTATTAATTAGTTTCTACTCACTCGTGGTGATCCTGCAGATTACATCCAGGATTTTAGTCACCCGAACCAGGTTATCCGGCCAGTCCACTCTACGGAACGTCACAGCTGCCATGCCTACGAATTTTAAACAAAATAATTACTAAAAGGTCTCCGTTAATTATTCAAATTGATTAAATTTAAAAAAAAATAAAAAATACTGACCGATCCCCTTGACGAGAGCAAGGAGTCCAGCATCAAAGATGCCCCCATCGGCCCACCCCTTGATGATGCGTTCGAATCTCTCTAGAAACACGTCATTGAACCACTTAAACCCAAGAACGACGCACCCGAGAGCAACGACACTAGCATACTTGTCGACACTCCTGCAGCTCTCGACGCCCTTCTTAAGTTCCTCGACAGCGCCAAAGATGAACTGGTCAAACGTGATGTCGGGCACAGGAATGAGGAGCCCCTTCTTGAGTAAATCAACGACGACAGAGCACTTGACAGCGTCTCCAAACCGTGGGTTTTTGCAGATGCAGAAAACGATGGCCCGAGGGATAATGCCGAGATCTTTAAACTCCATGATGGAGCTGCTCCACCCGAGCACGTTGCTGTGGCTACACATCAACCCGAAAGCGAACGGGAACACAAAGGGTCCCCTGTACAAGCAGAATTTGAACAGCACGTCCAGCCCGTACGACTCGTCGTCCACCTCCAGACAAACCGCCCCGACAAACCTCCCAAATTGCTCTAGCAACCGCTCGTTCTCGAACTCTCTCCTCCGGTCGTCCGGGAGCACCACCATGATCACGTGCTTCAGGAAATCCGTGAAGATGCTCGGGATGTACACCCGCATCATTTTCATGTACCCGAGAAGCGTGAGGAACCTCGGGATCAGAGGGCACCGACTCACTCGACCATCCACCACTGTTGCCTTGGACACTATGTTCGACCTGACAGCGAGCGTGTAGAACACTACCGGAACGTTCTGGTCCTTGACCAAGTCGTAGAATCCCTGCGACAACGCACCTGCACCGTCACAGCACAGCGAGTCCACCGGCCTGTTCACGTACTCGTTCAGGCTACGCTCCAGCGCTGCAACATTTAACACGCAATTTTATTTTATATTAATTTCAAATTAATTTCTAATTAATTTAATTAACAGGCGTCACCCGAGAATAATAAATAACCGTACGAACTCACCAAACGGGATAGATGAAACTAGGTACGTATCGCCCAGCAACTGTTCCTGATCCCGCAGCTCTTCCTCATCAGGGCTCTCGATTTCGCTGACGCTGACATCCAAATCCTTAGCCAGCTGAGTGTACACGTCATCCTCATCGTCGTTGGAGTCGCCCAGCAACTGTTCCTGATCCCGCAGCTCTTCCTCATCAGGGCTCTCGATTTCGCTGACGCTGACATCCAAATCCTTAGCCAGCTGAGTGTACACGTCGTCCTCATCGTCGTTGGACCCGCCCCCAGTGCTAGTGCTGCTGGTGCTAAGCGCAGCACACCCCGTCATCAGATTCTTGTCTTGTTGGTCGGGTCCCACTTCAAGATCGTCGCCAAACAGCTCATTCATGGAGTACTTCCTGACGTTCCCCTTCTTCCTCTTCCCCCCAACGGGACTGGACGACTCGAGTTTCTCGGTCCTCCTCTCGTTCCTGTACACCTGAACACGTTCCTTGATCTGTTCCTCGAGCCGTTTCTTCTCGCACGCGACCACCCCAGGACCACCAACAGCCACTATATCCACGTTCCGGGTCAACCNCGTTCCTGTACACCTGAATACGTTCCTTGATCTGTTCCTCGAGCCGTTTCTTCTCGCACGCGACCACCCCAGGACCACCAACAGCCACTATATCCACGTTCCGGGTCAACCTGGACCGAACGCTGCTCTGCTTCTCGTTGCTATTCTGTGTCTCCTCCCTCCTGTTGTTACGATGACTACCGCTGTCCTTCATCTTCCTCTTGTTGTTCTTGCTCCTCGTGAACCCGAGCAGGACCACTGGCGGGATCGGATTCTCGCCGCTGTCGCTGTCCCAGTGATCCACAAACTGATCCTCTGGTCGCACACACCAGCAGCGGATCCACGTTGCAAAACTCATCCAGTACAACTCCACTGCTACTGTACTCTACTGTTCTCATGTCAACGTCCCCGTAAATGTTTATGCTCCCCATCAATGGCACTGGAAGCGGCATTCCCACGTCTTCATCTACCACTTCCGCTTGTACTACTGACAAACATGAACCGCTTTCTACCAACAACGAGCTATCCAGAGGTTCCACGACGACTTTTAGTGGTTGTTGCTCGGGCAACGAGCTATCCAGAGACTCATCCCCTTCCGGTGGTTGTTGCTCGGGCAACGAGGTATCCAGAGGTTCGACGATTTTCTTTGTTTGTTGCTCAGGCAACGAGGTATACAGAGGTTCCACGACTACTTCCGGTGGTGGTTGCTCAGGGAACGAGGTATCCAGTGTTTCTCCGCCTTCCTTTGTTTGTTCCTCACCCAACGAGTTATCCAGATCCTCATCCAGTTGTTCCTCTAGCAACGAGTTATCCATAGATAATTGAAATTTCTGAGTATGTTCGTCACCGAACGAGTTATCCATAACCTGATGAACGTTTTGCTGCTGCTGTTGACTATCTATAACCTGAGTAACTTCCAACCCGGTGTCACACGCCGTATCCTGAATAACCACGATATCGGGCATGGACAGGAACAGAGTAGCCTGACTCTCCACAACCTGAGTTGTCACGGTATCATCATGATGCTCATCACAAGCAGGTCGGCTGTGAACCCCCGCGTACCCAACCGCAGAAGAACTGTCGCCACTGATAATATCGCGAGACCCGGGACTGGAGCACTCGTTCATGCCGTTGCTCCCAACAACGGGTAGCGTCAAGAGGACCTCCTCACCCGCACCACCCCCAAACTCGGGTTGGAACTGAATCCCAGCACTAGGCTCCAAACTAATGACAACACTGCCGACTTTATCCGTTCCCCGATAAATGGGCTCGTTGGTCGTCAGCTCAAAGAACCCGTGCGAAGTGAACGCCGGCCCGGGCGTCACACCATCCAACTCTCCAACCCTTCGTTCGTTGTCGAGTTCACCCTGTAACCCAGCAACCCCGTCGACGTCGATGAACTCGTCATCGTCCTCGCCGCCACAGGTGACTGACCCGCCAATGGGTATCCCGTCCATCTCGAGAGTGAGCGCGTCAGGAGTCCGTTCGACCATCTCCTCCTCGCTGCTGTCTACCTCACTCATACGCCCCACGTCATCCTCCTCCTCCTCCTCCACGTCAACCTCATCGTCCACATCCTCCATAGCCCCGCTACTACTACCCGCACTACTCCCGCTACTACTGAGGACGGTACCCGACACGCCGTCCTCGCCCCTACAACCACTAGTAAATATTTTCTCGTACAACTCTTTAACCCGGTACTGCTCGTTGCCCCGACTACCAATATCGCAGCACTCCTGCACGAGCTCCTCAAACTCGCTAGCGATAACCTCCCCAGCAACGGGACTAGCCTCCTTCAGAACCCCAACGAGCAAAGCGACGACCCGTTTCAACTCGTCGATCTTCCTGTTCCCCTTGGCAACCTTCCTGTCGAGCGTGTCCCCTCTCCTGGTGAGAGTCCCATTTTCCCTCGCGAGCCTAGCCCGATCCAACTCGACCTCTTTGAGCCGCTTGTCGCACCCCGCGCGAATCTTGTCGATAGCATCAGTGTAGTTCTGACTCAGGAAGAACCGCTGCACGTTCCCTTCGTCCGACACCGTTTTGTGCAGCCGTGTCCTGTCCAGCTCCTTCCACGCCTCCTCCGCCCTGGAACGCTCCAAACCAGCGCACACCTGCTCGTTCAGAGATGTCGTCCTCAGACTCTTGTTCTCATTCAGCAACGTGTCGTGCAGCTGCTGCGACTCTGACAACGCCGATGTCAACTCGTACGTGTGCGCAGACTGCAAATTCAACTTTCGGATCATCCCTGGTATCGTTGTCGTTGCCAAGGAGCTACACAACAAAATCACGCATTACAAAAATTTGTATCGTTATAAAAACAATTAAAAAAAAATAGTAGTAATGTCCACTCACTGGTAGTCATAGAGACAGCTTTTGAGCATGTATCCAAGTGGTTTGTTGAATATCTCTTTGTCACGCACAGGGTCGACAGCGTAGAACTTTTCTTTGTACACGCTTGACAACGGCATCAGCGCGGTCCCTGAATTCTCGCTGCTCGTCCCCAGTTCCTACAACAACCAACATTATTATTGTGTAAATTGTTAAATTATAATTCGCAAGTATAATTCGAAAAAAAAGTTAAAACTCCCTCACGTCATCGTCATGAGCGACAAGATCGGCAGTCAAAGGTTTTCCCCTGTGACTAGCAGAAACTTGGGTACTCCTTTGTACGTTAAACATCTCGCCAGGCGTCACATGAGTATCAAGTTTGATAAACCCAATTTTCGGCATAGACCTCTCATGCATGAACTTGTGCGTTTCCATGGAATGCTCATTCTCGAGTTGGTCGTCCACATCCTCCATAAGCAGTGATGGTACTGGAGGTGGCGACACGCATTCCTGTTTGACGACCGCAATATCACAGCGTGACCTTCCCCTCCGACCTAATTTCTGTACCTTTTCATGCCTCTCCTCCTCCTCGTAATCCGGTATCTCCTGTTTGATGTTGCCTAGTAACTCTAATGTAACGGTTTGCGGTGCGGTTACACTCCGACTCCGACGCGGTTTCCTACCACGTTGCGGTTCTGCAGGTGTTGTCGATGGCAACGGGCTGTTTTCCTGAGACTTTTCCCTCCTCAACCGGATCCTGTCCGATTGACGTGTAGGTGGTGGAGGTGGGTTCCGCGGTTTCGAACGACGACGCGGAGCAACACCATCCTGAGACAACACACTATTGTCAAGGTAACTCTCCTATGGAGTATTAAACAGTTATTATTTATACATTCCATCAGTGCTATAAATATTAAACGTCAAAATGAAGTAACCAAAGCAAAATAGTAAATAATCAGTGATTATTACGAGTAAATCGATGCATCTGCCGTTGTTGAACGCGGGGTCGATGGGTTCACTCTTAACAACCGCTAATAAGCCGCCATTCTCATCATCCTCCTCCTCTTGATCACCCCCGAAAAACGCTGTTGCCGGAGCAACGTTGTCCCGTGCAGCAGCGAACGGGTTGACAACGTAATTAGAGTACTGGTCGGCATAACTACTACTACTACCAGCACCAGCCTCGTTGTGATCAGTGATATCGAAAAAACTGGGATTATTGTCGTCAACCCCACCGATAAACGAACTATTGTTACCAGTTGTTGTTGCCAAGGCGGTACTGCTACCACCTCCCCTTCGACCCCGGCCTCGACCTCGTCCCCTTCCCCTACTAACACCTCGTCTCTTCCTCCTCGCCATGTTTAAACGTTTATAAAATCAGTCTTGTGCTCAATTAAAAGTAACTTAGCGACAATTAATAAATTGACTAGTTATGGAACCATCTCGATAATCGTCGAGTTAATAGCGAGACCTCTATAATTTCAAGATTTGTACGTGGTTGTGCGGCGACGATAAAATAAAGTTTGACTTTAAGAGGAACACAACAACACCAACAACACACTCCGTTCGACTGCAAAACTGAGCAAATGGCAATTTCTCTCTGTCGTCTGTCCGGTTTCGCGGGGGCTTCACACACTCTTGTCTCAACTCAACTCATCAAGTAAAAGCACTTTGTTCGTCAGTGCACTGCACTAGTGCTGCTCTGTGAGTGTGTGCTGTGCTGAAATACCATCTCACTCTCCTGCCTTCATTTCAATATTACGACATTGCTGACAATTTTACATATCGCGTC
>JAHZNB010003611.1:0-12296 GCA_027744295.1 Callyntrura guangdongensis
CTTTTTTGCCTTCATCAATAGAAATCACATGCATAATTAACAGCCAATCAACGAAGACAATAATAAACATGATGAAGATGATCATGTCGCACATTATATGAGGCAATACTGTACTTTGTTTATTCTTTTGTCTTCACAACAAAACAACATTCCTTTTCGTGCATAATACGAAAAACTAAATTTAGCAAAAAAGTGACGAATGCGGGGATCGAACTCACGCTACGTACATCCCAAGCCGACGTTCTACCAACTTGGTCACAATTGAAGCCGTGGCGACGGGCACATCATCATAAGTTTATTTTGCAGCCCGCAGTTTCAAGATCTCGACAAATTTCCTTTCCACGGACAATAAAAATTATTTTATTGATCGCTCGTTAGCGGGAGAAAGTTGTAAACATTTATTAAAAACAGTATATGTGCCATTTAATACTAATTAACGTTAAAAAATTAACTCATAATTATGAAAAATAAATTGTAATTCGAAACGACAGGACTCCAAATTCATTGCATAAACTTAGTGACGGAATTACCGTCATTTCCTAAACATTTTTATTACGTTCAGGGACTGATGAACATGCTTGTTGAATCGTGCCAAGCGACAATTTCACATGGTTCAACAATTCTCCTTCGCAAAGCTGAAATATCTCGTGGACGTGGATCCTGATACACGGCATGTTTCAAGACGCCCCATTGGTATAAAATCGGGCTGTGTTATTATAAATAAATAAATAAGGTATGGCAATCGAGTTAGCAACGTCCATGGTCATCGTTTTCTGTCGCAACTTGCGACTCGCAAGTTACTACGAACTTTCTTCATCCATTGAAAATTGGTGTTTCAAAACGCATCCGGTGAAAGCAAGCATTTCATTTTTACACTTTGGTTTTTTGGTTAAAGAAACTTTAATGTTTTGAAAAACTTTAATTGACGTTAAATGACTAAATAGTTTGCCGTGGGACTAAATCTAAATATTGTAGCTATTAGTTATTAATGGCGGATAATGGTAATATTCAATTCTATTCTCGTTGTTTGTTGAAAAACCTATGAAGCCAGTTGTAAGAAACCACGACGTGACATACAACAAGTCTCACTATGTAGCTAACGCAGTTTTTGATCTGTCACAAGTTTTAATTGCTTTGAAAATTTTAATGGTTTAATTTTTAAAACGTAGTCACAGATTTATGATGTGATGTGTCTCGTATCAAGCAAGAACAATCACAAAAATATTTTCGACTTGTCATGCTAAATTTTTTGCATGAACACTAATTCAACTTCCTGGGTTGAAGTCAGAAGTATCTTGGCTGTCTCCATGGTTTTATATAGTGATAAGCCCAACCCGCTAAGCCAAGATTATTCTGATTAGTATGCTAAAAACGTACTTACACTTCAGCCATTCAGAATGGCCCATTCTGGTTTCCAGACAAATTCTCAAATTCTAGAAATTTTCCAAAAATAAAAAATACATTTATACTTCCAAACTCAATATATGCAACAAGATTTAGAAACCGGAAGGAGTGCATTTGTCAAAAAAGCAAATTGCTTCGTAAACAGGGGAATAAAACACAGGAGAGTGACAAGAAAGTCTTTATTGGTTCAGTTTTATTCAACGGGAATCATCAGTGATCGGATAAAAAGCGGGCGTGGAAATTATTACTTAACCTGGCAACCCAGTTGCCGGGATTTCGGCTTCAAAATGGCCCGCCGGACGGTTCTGGCTGGCCGAGAAGGGCTGGCAGGCAATTTGGGTTTTCGATTTCCTATGCTGGCAGGCCATGAGGAAAGTTGGTTGGCGGGCAACTAGGGGGTTTCAATTTTCCTATTAGGGTAAATGCATTTGTCCTTTTTGTTCGCAATATTTCCCCTGATCGTGAACGGGTCTTATCAGTTAATTTATTTATATAACTGTATACTCTCTGGAAAAATAGCAAAAAATTAATTCCTCGACAATATCCGTAGCAACCCAGTGAATTGAGGAGATATATAAAATACAGGTATCGATCGACTAACTAGAACCACAAGCAAAGGTAGCAAACTCAACGAAATTTTAGTTTCATTCATTTTTGGTCATTAGGGTAGAAGTTTATTTATAACTCAAGCTTTCATTAACTTTCCGTTAGCTTTTTCAAGAGTAAAGTGAAAATATATTTTATTTGAATTCTCTATTTTATCGGTGAAAAGTTCTACGACTAATACGCATACGGCAAAATCGTAAAATTTGTGTATTCGTTAATTTCCAAGGATGTACTACT
The DNA here is from genome assembly GCA_027744295.1 of Callyntrura guangdongensis. Lineage (NCBI taxonomy): Eukaryota > Metazoa > Arthropoda > Collembola > Entomobryomorpha > Paronellidae > Callyntrura > Callyntrura guangdongensis. The sequence goes on from JAHZNB010003611.1 coordinate 2,248, forward strand.
TATTTGGATATCTGAACAATGTTAATTTTTTGTGACTAAACAATCCCCATTTAAATACATGTAAAACCTTTGTAAACAAACTTTTTAATCTGTATTAGCAAACAATACATTGGAAAAGTCGGTAGCAACAATTGTATTATGTCCCCTCTGTCAAAATTCAAAATTAAGTCACAAAAAATATAAAAAGGGTTCTCACATCCATTACTTAAAGTATATTTCATCCAAAATTTTTTCCCTTTTTTCTTAGCTTGTGTACATTACTTTTTTCCTCTAATTGCAACTGCCGATTGCGCTTGACGTATAAAATTCAAGGACCGTACGGTTTCTGCGTGAGATCTATATTCATAGCGGTTGTGTGGACGTCAGGACGTATAAATACAGTTTGTTAGAGTTGGTTGGTAAGAGTAGAACCAACTGTACAATCGAAATCTTCGTAAACAAATTATTTTCTCTGCAACAATTTTCCCCTTCCGTGCATTAAACCTTTCTATAAATTTCAATTTATAGTCACCGAAATATGAAAAAAAAACCTTTATCCATTTACAGAACATATATTTTATCCGAGGTTTAGAAGATAAAAAATAAATTGAAACTACATTTGACTGTCTTGATTAGGCAGAGAACCAGTTCTAAACAAAATATTTACTGCAAGTACTGCAACAACTATTCTTTATGCTTATCGCATTTTGGGTGAGTCTTCACGGTTTCCTCGAAATTCAGAACTTAGTCATAGCAACCGAAAAAATCTATACATTTTATTAAACAGCTCGATATTTATTATCATAATTGGTTTCACGTTAACACATAAGGTATATCATTTTTGTATTTTAACGATAATACTATACATTGAAAATTTTTATTGTCAACTTTGAACCACAAGTCACGTATTTTATCAGAGATACGAGATTTTTATGAATGTCTTGTAATTCTTAGATCCAAAGATCACCACTCACCAGACATGATACTTCATCATGACCTTGAAATTTAACGCTGTCTGTTTCTTTCTGCAATGTTATTTTAGACTAGTATATTGCCAATAAACTAACTAGAATTTTGCTAACTTGCTTCGTTTAAGCATACAGCACAGCATAATTTGTATAACTTCGTTCACATTTTTTCTTTAAATTAATAAAAATTGCGTCATAATAAAAAATGAAAAATTTGATTTAATCGCTAATTATGCAGTCACAACACCAACTGCAGTGGAATATGTATATATGAACGATTTTAATAATTTGATGGTAACAATTATTCCTCTGTTAATAATAATAATAAGTTTTACATTTCCCATCTAAACATCTACAGTATTACTTAGGAATGGAAGCAGTAAGTTCATCGAGCAACGACATTAAATAAGGATTTCCTCCTAAAGCAGACGTTTCATCTCGCAAATCTTGCTCAAGGCGCCTTAATGCAGTTTAATACTGCAAAGAAAAAGTAAAGAAACTGGTTAAATTAGCAATAAATTGCTGAATCATATACTTTCAACAGCAATCAGCAATAAATTATTACACAACATTACCTCAGCCAGCATTAAATTCGCGTAGTCATCTCGAACTTGGAAATACAGGCCCATCATTGAGACTAGATTTTTTAGATCACTCTGATAATCACTAAACAATTGCAGCAACCTGATCCCCAACATGAAAAGTCCTCCAGTTTCTAAATTGAAATAATGATTACAAAACTTACCAATTAGTAAAAACATATTTTTAACGTTCAATTTGGTTATTCATCTAATGTATTTTAGAACATACTTTTAACAATTGTTTCTTTATACTGGGCTTCACTGGGACAAATAAAATTGTCACGCCAGTAAATTTCCATTCCTTGTCCACGATGTAGCTCTAATAATTGCTCCGTAAATACTTCGACAGCCTTAATTTAGAAACATTTAACTATTATGTTGACATTAAATATGATGCTTGAAATCCATAACGTAACCATCAATATACAATGTATTTACTTTGGGATGTTTTAACGCCAGTGTTCTTTCAAGGGCGATGAAATATACATAATTAGCAGCGTTAATTGTTTGTGGGACGCCAAATATTGCGTGTGCAACTGGTTGTCCTCTTCGTAGTTCACTCCCATCTTCAATATCATCAATTCTGAAATATTAGTTATAAGCTTGTACACTTTCGTATTAGCGCAACCAGAATGGACATGAAATCAATATCAATGATATAAAATTAAATCTTACAATAGTGACGCATTGTGCAACATTTCCATTATATCACAAACTTTGTTTAGAATTTCAGGATTTACGTTTAACCAGTAGTTAAATGCTATCGCTAACTTTGAGCGCACTCCTTTACCAGGAAGCGAACGAATATAATCAAACGGATGAAGTAAAATTCTATCTTCTTCCGCGTTTCCACTTTTACTTTCACACTTGTTCATGTTGGTTGTGCTGAATTTTTTTGGATCAATACCATTACCGGTAAAGCTACAAATTTGAAGACGTGGTGAAGTTTGGTGATTTCCAGGGCACGTCGGTAGTTTCTGGCTCATAATCAACCAAACAACTGCTTCTTGGCGAATTTAAGACGGTGCTGTGAATTTCAAACAAAATATTATTTTGAAAATAATCATAAAATTATATACTTTGTTTGTACTATTAAGTTTAATAACACGTGTTAAGAACCATTTAACTACACACAAAACCGACAAACTCGGTTAGATGCAAATTATACAACGAATTAAGTTGGTGGACACGACTTTGGAATAGCTTCATTGCACAATAATTATTATATCTTACCCAGTGCTTATAATGATACAATATTTCTTCAAAATAATGATAGGTTGTTGTAGATAAATGTATGGTCCAGAGAGTACGTTTGTGTGATAGCAAATTATTTAATACTTTGTAAAACTATTTGTTTTAAAAACCGTTGTGCAGTTTTGCTGATATTAGTTGAAAGAAACGATATCAACTGCGATTAGATATGATATATTGACTCTGATATGAAGACATAACGATTTGGTTAACCTAAATATATTATGTCATTTAAAATATGACGTTCTTGTAGTGTGTTCTTGTAATTTTAGGTACCGATGAAAACCTCCCAAATCTGCTGGAAGAATATCGATGCCACATCTCATCTACACCTCCTACATATAACGGAAACACAATTGAATGAGAATAATACTGGTGATTGTAGCGAAAGTACTAATAAACAAAATGTGATACCAATTGTACAAGATTATAATCTAGATAACAGCAGAAACTTGTCCAAAACAAAATATTCTGAAAAATGCCCACCTCAGACAAATGTAATGAGGAGAGAAAGTAAGTGGAAGTGGTACAGCAGCAGATTACACTAGTGACTAGAGGAGTAGGATAGACGATTTGAAGCAAGATGCACTAGATATTATCCAGCAGGAGTAGTGACCGTGGAGTCGGGACAATATGCTGTTCCAGTCAGTCGGTAGCCCTGCTTTCTTATGCTGTGCTGCTCTGTTCGGGTCGCTGCGGTAAAATTCTGCTGGAAAAATAAAAATCAATAGTTAGAGACTGGTATAAATAGCGACAGCCTTCCTCTGGCGCAGGGAGTAGCTCAATGTGCCAGCTAGCTAACTTTTAAGTTATGCTTTCTCAGATATAAGATGTCATAAGTGCTATGGTGGTATAGGGATATGCCAAAGCCAACGTTTCCCAACGGCTTTGACATAGGGAGACTCTACAACAGCAGTTCGTTCATTCAAACGCTCAGTTTTCCTGCAGAACTACAGCAAATAGTTTAACTATTAGCTCCAGCTCTTCACAGACAAAAACTTCAGTTATAACACCACATATTACCTCTACACAACTGCTTTTCAAGCTGTTCTCTGTCTACAAAATCTCACATGGTACCGACTACTGTGTTTGTTTCAGAGCACTTTTCTAAGCTTTTCCACCACCATATTATAAAACCAAGGAAGCATATGCAGATTTTACATTTTACATGCGTAATTGACAGAAACGAACACATTTCATTATGTACCTTTTCTGGAGCACTTCACTAGGTTGGAAAATAGCTGTTAAAGTGGTCGCTGCTGCAGAAGAGTGTTAAAAGCTGGTGCTGTGGACGCCCTTCCGGATCTGTCATGAAAACATAAACATAATTTATGAGTAATATTGGAAAGAAAACTTATATACCTAATACGTGTGCACACAAATCCATGTCTCGGGCAGAGACATTAAAAGACCAGTAATGGTGGGTTATTATAAATGTGTTTCAGTACTTCCTGGAAGTAACTTCCAGTTCACAGTTGGGTATCCATGTATTTTTCCAGTATCAGTACCATTACCAGTAGGCATTTAGAAATTCTATCAGTACCAGTAGCAGTATCAGTATTCCCCATGCATTTTCCAGTACCAGAACCAGTACTGATACTGAATTTTTACTACTGCAGTAGATACTAAAAGTGGGCCCATGACAATCTACCGGGGGAGGGTGGGGGAGTTTACGTAAACAATACATAGTTTCCCGGGGTACATATAGCTGGTGCGGACCGTAATTCTCGCTTATTTTTCAGTTTTTTTCTTTAGTAGTATCATGAGTTAGGTACTCGGCGATTCTGACAGTAGCAGTGGCAGTATTGCACAAAATGTTTTTCAGTAGCAGTAGCAGTATTGCACAAAATGTTGGGTTCCAGTAGAAATACTAATGCTGGTACTTATACTGATACTTCAGTATTTTCGCTACTGCAGTTAAAGTAGATACCCAACTGTGTTCCAGTTAGAATTTTGTTATGCATGCATGCAGTACCATATAGCTATAGTAGTCATAGTCATAGTCTTAAAGTTGCTTTTTAAACATAAAATTGAAAGTTTGATAATTAAGAAATGGCAGGTGTTGCTAAAAGTTGGTTATGCCACTCGTGTACACAACAAACAAACGTCTTGTACCTTAGGGCAAAGAAATGTATGTGTAAACTGTAAAGTAAAAGACCACATATATAATTTACATTTCGTTCCTATTATATGTAGCTGTTTCACGAGCTTTTCACGAATTTTTTGATAACCAATCAATCACAGCTAACAGCTACGTATAAAAACGGATAGGACTAAATTGGAATCATACTAAACATGACAAAAATGTGCCTTTACCGATTCCCATATAAATGAAAACTTTATTGTAATTTTTGTGATTCACAACAAGCCCTTTCACCCGCAATTGCAATACACAATACACTGTCCGGCATAAATTATAAATCAAGTATAAATATATGTTATCTGTATGTACGTTAAAAATTTATTGGAGAACTTACCACACACTACAAAGAGCGTTGGAAGCGAACTTCAGAGGTGTTGAACGTATCTTAATTATTAGCTTAGATGTATGATCAACACCAGGACACAAATTCAAAGTTCCATTGTTACTGTTACGTATGTGCCAGGTTATGCCATAAAGCACTGCTTCAAACAAGCACTAAATACTATCCGATCTATTCTTGTGAAATCATTTGACAGATTTGTGCACTCCAATCCAACAGTTTTATGACTAATGACTCTTCACCGGGAAGTAAGGCAAAAAATCGACGACATACGTAGTTTATTTTGACGACTACAATGAGTCATCAATATGCATTCGGCACATCCTGACAGTTTTACAGCGGACACCAATACAAAAAACTATTGCAAAATCGTATTACACATTCTTTACAAATATACCGTTGTTCTTACAGCGTAGGAATTTTCCATCATTTTCCTGTGTGCAATTATTTACTTTAAATATATTAGTATGGTATCAATTTTGTGTGAAATATTATTGTACATTCCCGTGCAAACGCAGAAAAGCAGATTTTACTTTCTTATCTCATCATGATCATAGAGTTAGACCATTCATGTTACAGCTCCTTAGCCATTTGCCCTGTGCCGCTGCTGGAGATTTGACATTGACAGGTATTTACAAAGACATCAGCCAGACATACTATTCATGTATAGTCATAGAGTACACTATTATTATTATTTTATATTATTACTTACCTATACACAAATACCAATAAAATTTATACTTTCCTAATTTACATCATATGTATTTACATACAGCGTAGGTTATGCATGTGGATAGTGGATGGATACATATCCGTCCGTAATATTGAACATTGTAATTATGGTAAGTAGTAGATTCTTTTCGTTGACTGACAATAATACACCATCCATACCACACACTTTTTTACTGAAAGAAACTACATAATAGATACACAAAACGACTGAGAAAGGGTAAAAACCTTCTATACAAAATGTACCGCAAGATACCGGCTGTTTTTAAGATTACAGAATAGAAACACTTAGGTACATACTTACATAGTACAAAATAATATGTACCATCACGTATAGAACTAGTGCATGAAAAGACAATGAGGTAGCGCCCCAGATGTGATGGAACACCACGAGGCTAAGAGATTTCGTTTCAAAGAAACATGTTATTGTGCGGATAACGACTCAAATTTATCAAATGACGCATTTTACTTAAATTTTCTGAACTTGCCCCACACATTTCCACGGACGTTTTTTGCAGTTGCAGTGTTACACTAAAAATTGACTTTGCCATTAAATTCAGCACGTCTTTAAACTAGCATGCCAATAAAAAACGAAGCGTTCAGTGATCTTTGGATATAAAATCAAACATTTTTTGCCTCGCTCCCTATTAACTGTAGGGCACATGAACACGACGCTTGATATGATATGTATTAAGTGGGCTTTATATAAGGGTTTAGCTGTTACTTCCACTACAAAATTAAAATTGCTCTGTTTAAATTACTGTGATCAACTTGCAGAGAATTGAGAATTTAGTTTTTATCTTAAGTTCATTTATGACGACACATATGTACTGCACTGCGGGAGTAAAGATTTTTTAAACAGAAACCGTTGCTCATATCGTCATTCTATCCAAAACCGAATTTATTTGCTGAATAAAACCAAACAATTTCCACAACGCTAACGAAAGAAAACTTCTACCCCTCCTATGTTGTCTTGACACGAACTGACGAACACAACGTTTTGTATTCTTCCTCCAAATTGGGAAAAACAAGGTGAGACGAAGTTACCGTGGTGTGATTCTATGACATCAAATTTACTTCAGAAGGTGGAGTACAATGACAGTACACTGTAAAAAAAACAACTACGAATTAGTATGCAGTTTACAAATGACTAGAAAGTAAAATTGTACAAGCATTTGTCAACAACGACTGACTATCTTTGCCTGAACGCTAAACTAAATTTGACACCAACAACGTAACAAGTTGATGACAATTTATTAAATTGTCGTTGATAGCAACTTATATTTGTTATTTATATTATTTATTTTTTATAAAATAGAGACCGTAGTGTACCAACATTGTAGTTGGTATNTTATTTTTTATAAAATAGAGACCGTAGTGTACCAACATTGTAGTTGGTATCAAGGAGATGTTATAAATCCCCACTACTAATCACGAAATTTGTCAAGGTAATCAGAGAAATGCCATGGGGCTGAACTCTCTTACTGAGACAAACTAAATAGTTAACACGTTATAATAAAAAGTTTGCTACAATTTGAAATTTATTGTCTTGGATTCATCTCATGACGGACTCAGAGAGTTGAATTAATAACTAGATTGTACATGCAGAGATTTTAGCATTGCCAGTCAAAAATATTTTTGTGATTGTTCTTGCTTGACAGGAGACACATCATAAAATCCCTGACTACCGATATTTTACACGTAATTTAATGAATATCACCAGCTATTTAACACCAACTTTTCATTAACCTATCGTATGTATAAATGCTTGAGCCCGATAAAAATTATTTTCTATCGAATTAATTTAAATCAAACCATTAAACTTTTCGAAGCAATTAAAACTTTTAAAATACTGAGTTAACTATAGTGAGAGGGAGACTCGTTGTTATATGCCATGTCCTGGTTTCTTACAACTAGCCTAATAAGTTTTTCAACAAACAACGAGAATTGAATTGAACATTACTATTATTTAGCCCTTTCTGATGGAATGAAAATGCTAAATGCTTCTATTGAAAGAATTTTAAAGGAAGTGGCGTACTTTTCAATTAACGTTATATCTTTGCTGTTCGTATACAGATTAATACGTACATACGCTGGTTCAGTCGTCCCGTGGAAACACGATGTGCTTCGTCAAAATTGTGAAATAATCACAGAAAAAATATTTTCATTGGGGGAGCATGTTCACCCTCTGGACGGACTGCAAATACAAACTGCGTTTATATCATAGGATGGAATTTTGTTCGCATTGTCACATATTTTCAATACTACTTTTTTTTTAAATCCCCCTAACATTAAATTTAGGGTCATTCATTATACATTTTCCACATGTTCCATGTAATTTTCCACGTACGAGAGCTTAGAAGCTTAGAAACAGAGGTTCTTTCCCTGAGAAAACAAAAACACGATGTGCTTTGTCAAAATTGTGAAATAATCACAGAAAAAATATTTTCATTGGGGTAGCATGTTCACCCCTCTGGACGGACTGCAAATGCAAACTGCGTTTATATCATAGGATGGAATTTTGTACGATAATATTCGCATTGTCACATATTTTCAATACTAAGTTTTTTTTTTAAATCCCCGTAACATTAAATTTAGGATCATTCATTATACATTTTCCACATGTTCCATGTAATTTTCCACGTACGAGAGCTTAGAAGCTTAGAAACAGAGGTTCTTTCCCTGAGAAAACAATTTTTTATGCATGTGGTTATTAACAACCATAAAAACATGATAATTAGGCTTAATCATTTCTTACAATATCTTATCTGGTTAGATTGAAAGGTTGGTTGAACATTGAATCTCCACGAAGACGAAAATTTGCCAATGACTAGAAAAATCAACATAAATTCGACTGACACCACAGAACACAGTACAGTACATAACCCGCAATATAATTATATAAACACATAAAGCTACAGATTACTATTTAGAAACTAGAAACTACAGGAAGTCAGCGCTAACTCATCAATTAATATTTTTGTTTCTTCAGATTAATCATACAGGGAAGTTAATATATTGACCACACCACAAGCAAAGCATGAATATCAAATCTAAGTTATTCTCGAAGATCTGCGAACTTTATTTTGAACATTGTTAATTCAGCAGTTGCGTTCTTTTAAGAGCTGCGGAATTTTATCTACTTACGATTAGTGTCAATAGATAGGTAAGTAAATTATTTGTTTATCTAAATGGAAATTATCAACAAAGAGTTCATCCATTTCAATAAAAATCTGCATTATAGAGTATTGCTGTGTCAAGGAAATGTAGTACTCGCAATAAATTTGGATAAAAAATAAGAAAATCAAGATTTCCTGTCTAGAATTTATAGCGTCTATACAGTGATGTTAAATTAATTAACATTCAAGAAAACTCGCTTCAACAAGAGTTACGTGAAATAAAAATGTTTGTATCTAAGAAATATTGGATTTGGCGGTTGTTGGGCTGTTGCAATTGCGGTGGTGGGTTATATTTATTTGAAATCCATGGATACACTTATATTTTACCATTTTTGGTTAGTGTAACCCTTTAGAGTACACAATGGTTAGAGGGGGGAAACTTTGTTAGAAAAGTAAAAAAATAGTGTTGTACGTTCGCTCCGCCTACTTTGTTGTTATCATTAACCGCCGCCCCTCCCCCTGAAACAATGCACCAGAAGAATGGATGATTATGGGGGTGGCTGGAGGTAACATAACAAAGGGGAGGAGACTTGTTACAACACTTTTCAAATGCTGCTAACCAACCGTTTATCTATACAAGGATGTATACTATATATATAGATATCTGAACAATGTTAATTTTTGTGACTAAACGATCCCCATTTAAATACATGTAAAACCTTTGTACACAAATTTTTTACTCTGCGTTAGCATTAAAGTATATTTCATCCAAGTATCTATATAAATGTGTAAGAATGTACAATACCCGATAGCCCCTCTTATTAGAACTCTTTTTGTCTGAGGAAACATTGATACGAATTTATTGAACTATTTATTATGTTGCAACATATACATTCATATTGTTGCTTTAAGATGTTTAAGATACATCATTCGAAAATT
>JAHZNB010003612.1:0-11411 GCA_027744295.1 Callyntrura guangdongensis
GTTAACTATTAACACAATAGAACAATAATAATAAGTATAGTAAATAGTTTTGCTAAACATTTAACATCTTCTAAGATCCTCTATTAAAAACTTGGCTAGGCCAACAACTGTTTTACTTCACGTAACAATGATCTTAAATTGATCTTTAAAAATTGCAATAAATAGGTAGACATGCGACAGGACTGTAGAAAACGGGGTAATTATTCGAGACACTTAAATATTATAAATATTTCCTCATTATGCGTTAATTAAATATGTGTGTTTCTGGAGTGGAGTTTAATTACCATCCCCATTAAAAATACTGTTAGTCTTAAAGAATTAGTAAGTCTAGCCGACATTTATTGTTAGATTAATTAATTTTTTTAAAGGAAATAGAAAAAAATTACAGTATACAAACATACACACACGTATTGTTAATGTAAACCAAGATAACGCCCCTCCACTCGCCCCACATCCGTACTTGGGCGTTTACATTTTTTATTCTGGAGGTTTTTTATGATGAGCCCAGCCATGAAAGCATTTCGTAAATTTCTTGCTTTCCCTCCCTTTGATGCTCGCGTACAGCTTTCGCGGTCTTTCCGGCTGCTTAGCCCTCAGGTGTTGAATATACACCTGAGCACTTTTATACGCCAACTTGACCTCGACCTCGGAAGACTTTGATCCCAGCCAGAGGAACACCTGCTCGCCATTGTCCAACAACATGATATCATCATCAGCCAAGTCATCTTGACAAAAGTCCGAGCACTTTTCAGAAATGATGAAGTAGCCCTTCTCGTTAGAACACCGAAATAACCTGGTGTAATTCATAAACTCGGCGTCCTTATCGTAATCTACTTTGCGACCACCCATGGCCACCCAGAAAAAGTTTTCGGGCTCCTCCCCCTCATTTAGAACTTGGAGGCTAAACTTTTTCGGGTCAAAGTATGTTGTCGCAATGTCTTCCACCAGGCGAGCTTCATCCTCCCTGGATTTAGAGCCGATCCAAACGTAAACAATTCCGCTGCTGTCTTCTTTGTCAAAGGCGACCTTCAAAATGTAGCAAAAGGCGGAGTTGAGGTTGACCCCGTCCGCAGCCACTTGGATGGTTCTGGTGCACAGGCTCGAGAACCCATTGCTGCGACAGTAGTAAAATTCCACTTCCTGTTTGGGCCCCTTGTCATTCCTCTTGCCCGACTTGATCATCATTTTCCGCTTAAAGTGGGACAAAAACTTGAAGCTTTCTTGCTGCTGGTGTGTACGCACCACCTCCAGTTTGTCGCCAAAAAGGCTTTCAAACTTTTTCTGTAAACTGAACGTGAAGGTCAGCCAGCCCATGTTTCCGGCATCACGACCTTGCCAAAAATACACCACGCAGGAGAAATCCTCTTCGATGACGTCATTCTGCGGAGGACCATTTTCTCCCTCCTTTCCTTCCCCACCATCCGGCCCTTCAGGAGGCTCCACGGGAATCCAGTAGCGGCACAGAAATACGTAGCAATCGTGAGAGTGAAATAATCCCAACTCATTTTCTGGCAAGCGAACAAACTTTTTCCCTTCCAAGACAAACGACTCCATAGCTTCAAGATCTTCGTTCCAGTCCTCCATCAGTTGTTGTGCTTCCAACTCGGAAACAGAGGGTTGTCGGGGGGCAAATAAGGCGGAAAGGTCTGCCTTAGTTTCCTGCTTCACTGCCCATTTCGTTAGATCCGCCCCTGTTCTTTGCACAGACTCAGCAGTTCGAGTAAAATCCACGGCGATAACGTCGCCCCAGTTGGAAAACTTAGATTTGAAAACTTGATTCTCCGAGCCCTCCTGAACCCGAGTAACCATTGAGTAGCCGGGAGGTCGCTCTATCATTTGGAACAGCTCTTGGGAAAGTTTCAAGGACGCGGCACGCACAAGTCGGGTCGACTTTTTTCCAATCCAGACGAACAAATCGGTGAGACAGTCCAGCAAATACACACTTTTCGTGTTGAGCAGTTCGGGGGTGAGTTTGTTGTGGGGGATTTCCACTTGGGGGAGCTCCAAGTAGCCCATGCCCAAACCCACCTGATACAAGCGTGGTGTAACAGGCTCAAAGTCCTCGGGTACGTATTCCTGCGAATTAAAAATATGTCATCGTTACCAAAATTGTTTGTTTAACTTCAAGCACCTCAAATTATCCAAATTATTATATTTGTTGCAAAGACCACGGGTTTCTATCTCTGTGTTTTGCAGATCCCAAATTTTGCAATATGGTAAGAAATTAAATTCACTATTTTAAAAAATTAAGTAAAATTTATTATTACCGCAAGTGGTTCCGCCGGTCCTTCGCCAGATTCCGAAGCTCCCAAAATAATCCAAAAGTCTCCCACTTCCTGTCCTTCATTGAAAACAAAAATTTCTCCCATATTTTTCCTCTCCTCCTTGTTCACCTTCTCAGCCATCAACCTATCATCAAATTATTCATATGAATCCCTCCTTAACCTTTATTGTTAAATGTTAACCTTAATATATATTTTTATTTTCAAGGTAAGATAAGGGCTCAAGGACCCATCGCAAACTTTACCTTGCTTTCGGCCGAAGGGTGCTTTTCGATTTTTTCCCAATCCAAACGTATATCTTGAGCCCGTCATCCAAAATGAAGACAAACCTGGGATCCAAAAACTTCCAGTCTACTGGCACTGGCTCCAGTTGAATAGAGGAACCTTTTCCGTGTACACGATACAGCCGGCTCATATATTCCTGCAAAAAATCCAGTAATCAACACTATTAATAAAAAAAATGTCGTATATCAAAAAGATCACAGACTACTTAATTTATGATAACCGTTATTGCCATTTATGTGTGAAAAAAGTTACTTTCCTCTGCATTCCTCAAAATAATTAATAATAATTATAATTTATTTCGTCCATCAAGTTATGTAAGTAAAATTGGTATAAATTAATGCACATAGTAAAAATTTACAATAATTATAACGAACACTCCGAATAAACATCCGAAGATTTATACCAAGATGTGCGGTCAGTGATGACCAAAATACTGATTTTGTAAATTATGTCCTTGATGATGAATTTGATGTTGCTGTTGTTGAATCAAATTTGCCGCCACCGTAATCCCCTCGATAGACACATTACCCGTGTGACCATTTGCGATGATGTAGCTTATCTGCGGCTGTGGTTGTTGGGATGTTGATTGACCGTTGCCAAAATTAGTGGCGCTGCTGGTGATGGGGAAAGTGATTCCATAGGTGGAATTTGGGGTGCTCGACACGGAGGAAACGACGTTTTGCTGCTGCTGTTGTACTGAATGTAGGGAAGAGCCGGAGGAAACGGGTAACGTGATGTTGATGGATTTTGGGTCGATTGTGGAGAAAAAATTGGAAAGACTGGCGGCGGCAGTAGCAGCAGCAGCGGTGGTGGTACTGTTTTGGTCAGAGGAAACTTGTTGGTGGTGCTGGGAGGCTAGTTGCTGTGGGAGGTGGTTAGAAGTTAGTAGTGGTTGCGATTGGGAAGACAGACGATGTAGTGGTGGAGGTGGTAAAGAGGATAAAGTTGGAGGATTGGCGAAGAGCAAGTTTTTTACGCAAAAACTTTGAACTGTGCTGAGAGCATCATGGAGAACAGACATGTCGCCAGGTTGAGTAGTCACAGCCCAGTTACGGAGATGGTCGAGGCTGCTTAGAAGAGTGGAGACATGAGGGGAGTTGGTAGAAGGGGGTTCGTCGTCCTCTGGGGGAGTACTTCTGCAGGAATTAAATGTTTTTGTAAAGTAAATCATCAATATTCTAACCACAACTTTACTTACGACGAGTTAACTATTAGATAATTAGTTTTTGAACTCACCTGGAATCTAATATCCCTACTGACATGTCCACAGCGATTAAATTTTCGTCCAAATCAACAAAATGTTGAAAGGTTAATTCCTTTGGAAATTTAATTCCTACGGACCTCGCCTCTTGAATTAAATGTTTTCCTAGGCCACGATCTTCTCCTTTCTTCTTTTTGACTGGCAGGGTCACCGATTCTGATTTTACCAACCCCGACTTCTTAAACACGTCCGCTATCAGGTTCTGTTCTAGTCCCACCCAAGCTGTGTGCAAAAGTCCACAGGCATCCAGCACACTTATCTTTGTGGTATAAGTGTCAAGAGTTGGTTCATATTCTTTTTTTCTTATCAGCATGTTGACCATCAGTCTTTTGTAAAATAGTTTCAACTCTGTGGCAATGTCGCTTTCTAGATGTCTTAATACCGAAGATCCCAATCCGGAAGGCAGCACAATTTTGATACAGTTCAACGAAGAACACAAGCTTTGAACTGTTTGGTGAACCCGGGAATCGGACAAGATGAGTAACACCTTTCTTGGTGGTACACTCCCGTCCCCTCTTCCTCCACCCTCCATTTGAGCGTTCCAGCGACTTAGCCACGACGATATTATATCGGGTGTTACAAAAGCCTTTGGATGAAACCAGTATTCCGTCGGCAATTTTTCTTGGTCATTTTGACTCCAACCTTGTCCAAAGCTAGAGGGGTATGGAGCTCCTCCAACCAGAACCAATTTCAATCGTTCCGTTCCCAGCGCGTTCGTTCCGAACAAAATACTGAATCTCTCGTTGGGGAGTTCTCCATCAAAGCAGGATAAACCTTGAACTTCCTTATACCCCTCGGGAGTGGTTCGAAAAAATAAACCGAATTCATCCGCAAAGAATATATTCTCGGGTTCGTAACCTTCACTAACCCGAAGCCACGTTCTGGAGAGCCACTCATTCGACGCCTTCCTGTTTGCCATAGCCTTTTTCAAGTTGGCTGACTTTTTGGTCGTCGCAAATGTCACCTGGCCCTGCGCGCTTATCTGAGACTTTCTTGCAAAAACCAATGGACTTGAATGATCATCTTGCTCTCCCTCCCCTCTTCCAAAGATATCCTCCGCATCCCAGTGGTCATCCAAGTCCTCCCCTCCTGGAAGAGACACACCATCTCTCTTTGCTTCCTTTTCCTTAATTTCCTTCAACATCCTGCAATGCTTTCTTGATTTGGGCAAAATAATTTTATTCCTTTGCTTAAAATGATCCAGCCATCCATGACTTGCCGTAAAATCTTCATCCCCCAATCCCCTCGCTAATATTTTAGCATGCTCCCTTATTTGAGTTCCATTGGCAGGGGTACCCAAGGTCATCTGGTGTTCCACCCAAGAGAGTACCAGCCCATCCAGCTCGGCGTTATTCGGCCTCCGACATTTCCTTTTATTCCAGTGACCTTGGGCCGCTTCCTTTTCAAACTTTTCTCGGTTGGACCAAATGCTTTGCACCGTGGAACGGTTTAGCTTCAGATGGGTGGCCACTTTGTTCTGACCTTCGCCATTTTTAATGCGGTCAATAATGTCTATCTTTTCTTTAAGGGATAAGCTCACTCTCTTCACTACCGGCATGGGGATAATTTTTAAAGTGAGCGCAGGCAAAATTATTGGAGATGCCACTGGAGGAGGAGGCTTTTTGAAAGTAGATCTCTTCCCTGTTGTTGATTTACAGGTGGCGACAACTTTCGACGAAGGGGTCTTTTCCTTAACAACTGCACTACTTCGTTGTTTTTTCTTGCTGGGAACGTAGTCCCCCTCATCCAAACTTGAAAAAGGATCTGAAGACTCGTCAGTGTCAGCTTCTAAAATGTCACTATCGTCATCACCACCGTCGTCGTCGTCAGCATCCTCGACTTCCCTTTTAACCGTTGCAGACAAATTCGACGACAGTTTCTTGTTCCCTTTTCCCTTCTCCGGTTTATCTTGCTCGTCTTCTTCAGTTTGCTGAGGGTCGGCAGATTTTCCTGCCACTTCCGTTGGTATTTTGTTCAACGGAGGAACCTCCTTTCTCTTCTCAACTGTTTCTTCTTCCATTCTCTCGCTGCGTTTCACAGCAAAACAGAAAAACTGTTAATTAATTAGTTAAACATTGTAATTATTGAATTAAAAGACATCACGGGTAATTATTAAAATCCAAGCTTTAAAATGAATAAGTTTACTAATTACCTTTCTTGGTTTCTATTAAACTTGACTTTAACCGTTGTCGCACAAAATAACGTTCAATAACCCAATAAATTCCACCACTCTCCCGTGACACCCGACAACGTACAATAATTGCAAGATTATAGGACACCTCTGTACTTTTAACAGTTGGCTTCAAAACAACAATAACAATTGGTCTTTATAACATAATTTATTTTGATTATTTTTACTAAATAATAATAATAACTCTAAAATACTGGCGAGTACATTAGTTTGCAAGCTGGTATAGAGGGAGCTGACCTGTCTGTGTTTACCAGATTTACCAGAGAAGTAAACATGGATTTACTTGCACCAACAGTGCAGAATCTATCTCGTGTTCCGGAAACTTTTGACATTGCGAGATAAGAACTTNACTTTGCTCTGTTGTTCACTAACCTATACATTGCGTGTACCACAGCGATCTGGATGTTCCGTGAGCTACCCTCGCCTGCTCGGACAGATTCTGCAGCACAGGTACTGTGTGTGTAGTGTAGTAGTTTGTTATGCAAGTAAACGTAATGTACAGAGTGTATTTACAGGGATGAAGATACTTGCAATAGTTGCAATTGCAATAGTCAAAACACAATTTATGTACAACAACATAAAAAACATCATGTGTTTTCAACTTTCTTCGTCTTGCAATTTTCGTTTACAGCCACCTTCCCTCCTTCTATAATCAACACAACACAATTTATGTACAACAACATAAAAAACATCATGTGTTTTCAACTTTCTTCGTCTTGCAATTTTCGTTTACAGCCACCTTCCCTCCTTCTATAATCATTCGACTGCTACAATTTTATATTTGTTATGTAAATTATAGAAAGAGATGATGGATTGTCTGTAAAAGTTACAGACCTCTTTCTCAACAGTTTAAGGCATAAGGGAGACAACTAGCAGGGCTGTAGGAACAAAAGGGGGACGAGATAAGAATGATAAGATAGTGATAGTCATATCTTGAAATGTTTATTAATTTTAAATATTTTAATCTTGAATATTATATCCTTGAATTTTTGAGTGGGATTTATCCCCTGATCCCTCTGATTTATGCAGCCATGGCAGTAGGAAGCGGGGGATGAGGGAAAAGAAATCCCCCAAAAATTCAAAGATTTAACACTACGTAGGTTATAGTTATAGGGCATAAAATTCTTTCACTCAGATTACAGGATAGAACTATCCCTCCTTGTCCCCCTGTTACTACAGCCCTGAATGCAGCCATAACAACTAGTAGTCATAGTCAGCCTTGAAAACTGAACTTGATACTGATTGTATATAGATACTCATCACAGCAGTAGCAGCAGATCGAACCGAAACATTCATCTCTTCAGGGAATTGGGGTCCGTTTCACCATTTTGGTAGCCTCGTTTCGCGTTCTTCGTTTTAAAAATCCCATGTATTTTTCCCATTTAAAACTTTTAAGATCTCTTAGTAACAAGCTTAAATGGCAAAATACATGGAGAATTTAATGAGGAAACGAGAACGAAGAAATATATTAGTGAATGAAATGGGAAATCGGTCAATTAAATAGACCCCTGGTTTGTCGGTGTCGATTTAATTGACGAATGAACACACGTTATATTTTTTTTAACTGTTTCACATTGATTAACTTTAAAATTAACGACGACTACCAAATGACACTATAAACTAATTATAAAATTAGCATGGATATGTATGGCTTATTGATGCAATGAAACAGGTGCTTCACGTGAAAATATAATTTATCATTGATATATACTTATGCTGATAACATCAGAAAACTCTGAATGAAGTACATGTATTGATAGAGTGTAACTTAAGATGAAGATGAAAATTCGTCATCATAACAAATAATATTTTTAGGATTTTTAAAACTGTTCTCCTTACCACTTCGTCCACCGTGAAAAATCCACTGGCAGTTCGACCTCCCTCGATATACGCGATTTCCGAGTCGAATAGGGCGAGAAATTCTTCACTTTCGTCACTTTGTTCCTCCCTCACTGTCCGACATTGAGCACCAAGATAATTACGAAGGTTAACAGCGTGAATTGCAGCACAGGCTCGCTTGTCCAACTGCATTAGAGAAACCATGGCAGTTATATATTATATTTCAAATACTATTAAAAATTATTACGTTAAAATGTCTCCGTACTGTCGCTTGTGACCCAATCCAAAAGTAAATTTTCCAATCCAACGAATTATTTTGATCCAACACCGTCTGGGAACCCGGCACCTCCTTCATTTGATTCTCGCTGAGGTTAAGTCGCCGTAAAGTGGGCACGGTGAAGAGCCCGTCGGGAATTTTGGTGAGCGTGTTTTTGCTTAAGTCGATGTCCGTTAGGTTTGCTAAGGCTTCCAGATTGTTCGGGAAGTTGGTTAGGGAGCGTTGAGTGTGGCGCATGTGTAGCGTTTGGAGGCCGACTAAGGATGGTAGTTGCCTGAGGGAAAATAATGCTGATTAATTAAAGAGTTGATATAATTTTAACTAGTTAAATGACTAACGATACTACTGATTGTAGTTATCTTACCTAAACTGAAACAAAGCTAATGGGTTATCATTCAAAATTAAAGTTTGCATGTGGACCAGTCTTCTTGTTTGTGGCGGAAGAGTTTCCAACTTATTATTACTCACGTCAAGATAGAGTAAATCAGTCAAGTTCATCAGGACATTCCCCGGAATAACTTCAATACTGAAAAGTAATAAGTATATAATTGTGTTAGCATAATTGATGAATGCAAAGTTAAGTACTGCACCTTAATTATAAAAAGATAAACATAATTGTTCGCACCAATTATTACTCAGATTTAGTACCAGCAAAGACCTCGCTACATCCAATCCCTGGGGTAGTTCCCTCAAATTATTCCAACTTAAATCCAGCGTTGTTAAATCATCCAATTCAAACATTTGCGGGGGGATCCCAGAGCTCTTAAGTTTATTGTGACGCAAGTTAATTGTGCGGAGACAAGGAAGGTTGGTCAACTCGCCGAAAACTTTCTCCAGTTGATTTCTTCGGAGGGAAATGTGCTCCAACTTTTGGAGTGTGCCCAACTCCCCAGGGATCTCCTTCATGTTGGTCTTATCCAATCGAAGCCAGCGAAGACCCTGCATTTCCTTCACCGACTCGGGAAACTTTTTTGTCTGGTTGGAACATATTAAATTGCATCATAAAAGATTAATTTAACATTTTTTGTTGCCATAGTTTCGATTTTTAAGCAACTAGCTAATAACTTGTACAACTTTAATTAATTAATTAATGCTCCGAAAAATTTAACTGTTTTTACGTACCTTAAAATCATTCTGGGAAAAGTCGATCCCCCGAACAAACGGCAACACTCCCGTTTTAGCCATTTTCGAACCTTAACTGTCTTTAATTTTAATTCGCTTGACACCGCTCGCTCGTACACTTCGTGCTACTACTAACCGGGATTTACCACCCAATAATTATAACTTGGAAGCAATGAAGCAATGAAAAATAAATGATCACTCCAAGTAAATTAAAGTGTACTTATACTTTAACAATTAAATTAATTTTCCTCATTTTGTCGCTTAGCAACCCGGGTTAATTATTTATTAAACCTAAAACGAAGCTCAACAGTAATCTCAGCGTTTTCCCCAATTAGCCTTAAGTAACATAATCGCAACATAATCCGTTAATTAATTAATCTCTTTTTTAAATATTTTAACCATCACTTCACTTCACACACAGGCCTCTGAAGTGGGTCATGAAGTCACCACAACAATAAAAAATATTAAATGCAGTGTAGTGTAAAACATTGTTGTTTTGTCGAGTCTGTCAGCTGCTGGTTCGTCATGTACTTATGTATTTCCTGTCTTGTCCCCTACACACCGGGAGGCACCCCGTCGTCCGAATCCTAAGCCCCACTGTCCTAAATTCTTGTTGTAAAAATCATAAGCTTACATACCAATCTATCTTACTAAAAATCGTACGGCCTTTTCAGGTTCAGGTAGCGTTTTCTCTTCCTCCAAAAATTACTCGTTTTCTCACCGAATGATAGATTAACCTTCCTGTCTGCCGATAATGGACATGGGTTGTCCCCAAAATTAAAAAAATCACTGAAAATTTTACGACAAACGTGACATGTCGAAGCTTGCACCTTCGATATTGAGTATCTTGAGGGGAAATCCAGGATTACTGCAGGCAGCGAAACATGAATATTTTGACCGGAAGGGACATTACTAGCATTGAGTGTCAGCTACTGAAAAATTAGAGGTCGCGGTGAAAATTTCCCGGGACACCTGTGAATTGTTAATTTTAATATGTTACTCACGGAAATAAAAGTGATGACGTTTTTATCATACCTGCCCGAATGGGGGGTCCGGGGGGGTCCGGACGCCTTTTACGAAATTGAGCTCGACAACGCCTTTTTGAAAAAAAGCGTAACCGGACGCCTTTTGTCATCGCGAAGCGATGACAAAAGTCGTCTGGTGACGCTTTTTCCAAAAGGTTTTGTCGAGCTCGCTGAATTTCTTAAACGTTTTTTCTTAAATTAGTTGGGGAGATGCATATATTACGTAAAATATAACATAACAGTACGTAATGCAATATTTGCTATTATTATTCTATTTACCACATAGTTTCTGGTCAAAATTTCAGCTATTTTCTATATAGACGCTTAAGGCGTCGAGAAGAAAAGTCGCAAATTTTTGACAAAATGAGGTATTACATTGTGGATTTAAATGTGTACTAGTACCGCGCACAAAAGTGCTAGCGATAGGAAAAGGCGTAAAACGCATTTTTCAGGTAGTCACTTTTATTAGTGCAAAGACATTTAGAAAGGTAACTTGAGCACTATAATTTTGACTGTTGCTACTATGAATTTTTTTAAAAGTCGTATAGGGTAAATTTTTAGTTTTGGCTGTTACCTAATGCATAATAATTCATTGTTTGAAAAATGTGGTTCTTTCCGTCGCTCTTATTTCCGGAGCTCCTCGCGCGCTTTATGTCTATTTTATTAGTTCGTTTGATGATATTTGGTAAGGTTTATGTAATTTTATGAGCAATGTGCTAAAAATTCGAATTTGGAGAGTTCGAGTTTACGAAAAGTTCAGTTTTAAATTTTTCCATTATCTGTCAGTCTATCAATTTCTTCATTTCTCTTATTAATAATAATGACCATCAATATACGAGTGGCGCACCAACGTAGATAGGGGACACAGGGGGCACGTACCCTCCGCAAATGGCCAGCGCAAGAAAAAAATTAACAATTTTTCAAACAAAATGATAAAACTTCGGGCGCGCTTTCGTTTTCTTCAAGTTTCAACTTTTCTAACTTGTCCATTTAGGGGGAAAATATGAGCGCTACGCTGGAAAAAACCCAAATTTTGATAATTACGAAATGGTAATTTTTATGATGCTTGACCCCTGGTTTTCCGTAAATTGATACTCGAAATGGAAATATTGAAGAAATAAACCAAAAA
>JAHZNB010003613.1:0-17721 GCA_027744295.1 Callyntrura guangdongensis
TGGGCCATTTTTAGATGCTCAGTTTTCTTGTCCCAGGAGTAATACGTTCCAATACCCCACTTCATACTTTCCACACGTTGGCCCAAAATTTTGTAAAATCTTTTAGAAAACATGTTGATGAATTGTAAAGAGAGGGTGTGTGTTCCGTAGCCGGAAATATTGTAACCTTATTTATTATATTTTTAAGCGCGATTCCTGTCTGTAGTTAAACAATAAAATTATAAAATGTTTGATAAGACTTGTTTTTATACAAATTTCCCCGTCTAAAAACCGAAGATTTTACCTTCCTCGTGATCATATCGTGAGCACTTGCATTTCCAAAATGTGGACAGTGTCTAACCTTCATTGTAAAATTTATACATTACAACCAAAAATATGCCAGTTTTATGATATGGTTATTTATGTTGGTCTTTCCTGGAAAACATGGACCGAATCTGGTTATTTTTACAAAACGAATAAAACAATTTTTTTAAATAGGTAGAATATCAGTTTTTATTAAAAATTGAAAATAATAATGACCAGTATTATTATGTACCAGTATAAGAGCAGAGTTTTGCATTAAATCTTTTTATATTTTTGAAGTAAAACAAGGCACACCGTTGAAGGTAGTTGTTTTATTTTTGCCGAATGGACTATTTATTTTGACATTGTAAGTACGTATTTAAACACGTAATAAACTTGGAATGGAAAATTATGTCAAGTTAGTCGTGTATAAAAAAAATGTTGTGCATTTTTGTTTTCATGTAGTCTGAATCTCTATGCCTTCCAATTTTCACTTTGGTAATACAATTAAAACCCTTTCTACCTGTCCAGCCGTCCTGATTACACATATAAAAAAGCATCTACTTAACTTAGTTTTGCCTTCGAACCTTCCTCGATTCCGCTAATTTATTAGCAACGCATCAATAACAATATGAGTCTGAAATAAAACCGATTATTATTTTTTATCATTGTGTTTTTTTTCTTTAAATAAAAATTGGGGAATTATAAAACCCATATTTTCATTTTTCTCTTTCCCAAATATATCTATCTCTACCTCTAATATTTCATATTTTTAGATACTGTGGGTATTGATCTTTCTGTAGTTAAAATGTTTCAGGACTTCAATAGCCAATGTGGGATATTCCGCAAAAATACAACTCATATTCCTTATATTTTAATACCCAGATACAAGTTTTAATACGGTTTGTTTAAATATATTCGCATATAATAAATGAATATGTTCATATAAAAATTTAAATTACAAATACGTCAAATGTGTTTGCTTATGTCAGTTTGCACCATGGTAGTAATTTAATGAACGCTGAAACTACAGGAGTACAAGGTGAGATGATAGTTGCACTTTGCCCCACATAATAACAGTACTGACGAATCTGATCCACTATAATACCGATGCCAACAGTACACATTTCTATTTCCTATCCACATACAAGAAATGGGCGGGACTCCGGGATACTGACTTAAGCAGGACACCGGAATATCGACTTGAGGCGGGACCCCGTGACCTTGCACTGGGGGGTTCCGCCCAGGTCTGTCACAGTCACATGCCCCATGTCATGCCACATTCGTATCAGGTACATTGGGTTTTCAGACACGCCCAAATTTTGTCTACAATTTTGTACTATATGTCTTGTTTAATTGAATAGACAAGAAGACATTGTCTGATTGTACATATATCTTATCGGAATGCTAACGTAATGTTGGATTTATCACCTTCATTGTTCAAAGAAAACAAGTCATCAAGTTTATTATCCTTTTGTTTTGGAGCCGTATCAGACAGGAAAATTATGCTCGTACAAACTAAACTGTTGTATTGTGTTAACAAACAAGAAATTCATATTTACTCAGGGATTTTTTTAAATACTAAAAAATGGGATTTGAAACACGGCAGATTACAGTGATATGGTTTGTTGCAAGCATAACAATCAATTGTCTTCTTGTTGCTGCTCGTAATAAATTTATTTATCACAATTTTTACATTACTTCCTTTTAAAATACTGCAAACAATTATTTTATTGATTATTACGTGTTTCAGTGCAGTGCTATCACTGTCAAGGAGCTACTTGTGAGCGTGGACGAGAGAAAAAAGTAAATTGCTCCGAGCCAGAGTTTGCGGACGGAGAAATGTTTTGTTTCAGAATGGCAGAAAAGGAAGCTTTGGTGACAAAAGGTTGTATAGAAGTTCTGGAACAGTATCAAGTTCCTTGTAAAGGGAAGGGATCACATCAAAATACTTGTAGTTGTGATGAAGATTTTTGTAATGCATAACTATAACTATAAGCATAGAAGTTGTGGTTGAACTAATAACAACACCGGTAGAAGTTTCGAATTTTCAGTTTCAATAGTAAATAAAAAAATTGTCTGTTAAAATTTTAATTTATTGCCCATTGTCCAAAAAGATTTAGTGACTTACAGATCATTATAATGTTGTAACAGGAAATATATGACATCAATAAGTAAGCAATAGAACAAAGACGCAATCAAAATGGTGTGAATTTTTTTTAGCTTACATACTTTTAATTGGCACAACTCATTGGTACAACCTTATACTTAATTTTGGAACAACGTATTTCAACCTGATTTATCACTTCAACATTTCAAGTTGCCGTACTAAGCCATGCCGTTAGCTATTTTCATGAACTGTCCAAACAAAAAATATGTATCAGGTTCAGGTTTATTTTTAAGCAAATGCTACAAAATTAATTTGAGTTCAATATTTTAAAGAAAAACAACATACGAGAAAATGATTCTTCAACATGGGATGGGGATGAGGCTGGAAGTTTTTTTTAAATCAGTTCATTTCAACGCCAACAGATAAATTGATAAGTGTTGGAGAGTACTAAAACACTGAAAGATTGGCAACTTCTTTGGTCGCGCAACAAAATACTATTTCACACTTCATTTTAAATCACAAAAGCGACTTCAATCAAAAGGAAACAAATTCAGAAATAAAATTAGGAAGTATTTGGTGAAAGATTACCTTGAAGTGGTATGTCGTATTAATTATTAATTATTAAAATATTGCATTTCTTTTCCGTTTACACTAATTTTTACACAATGTTGCTGTGCGTTAGATGGACAGGGTTTGTTGGCGTTGTCCTTGTGACGTCCTGTTTTGGTGGGACTGATTTCAATGGTAGTTCTAAATCTTGTCTCACCAGTATCCTGGCTCATTTTCTCCATTCTTGAGGAAGAGTTGTAATTTTTTAATTCCAATTTGGGCTGGTTTTCTCCATAATGCTGTAATCTAATTGCTGTTCTGTGACTGCAACTGTAGGAGTAAGTAACACCTGAAAAGACGAATTAAATTAATATTCGAGTTATAAATTTTACCATGGTTATTGTAGTAGAAATGCTTTAAATATCAATATTTTCTTCCAGATAGTAGTTTATTATGTTCAAAGATACCACTTGAATCGGTGTAGGATTGACTGTAACGACACGCCATTCCGGGACACGAACCAACTAATCACGTTCCAAGGTAATTAGATAATCTTGTTACCCCTCTTCTCCTTTCAACTACTGCGCAATAACCTTTCACACTGCAAAAATACTATTCAAACGGAAACATGGCGAAAAGAAATTCGTTAAAAAAATTAAAAAAATTTTTTACTTCAAATTATTCTTACCTTTGACTTCTTTTCACTAACTTTACTATCAGCTATTACACGTTTTACTCTCCACAAGCGACTGACAGAGGAGTTATGTCGCCAAAAACCATTCCGTTTGCACTTACTTTCCGTAATATTTTCATCACAGTCAGTCGTCATCATGAAGAGTCGTTAGAAAATTTGTTTGACAATGAAATTAACATTTTGGCAACTTGTATAAACAAGGTCAAGAGACGTTTAGTATAGCACGTAATGATGCACAGGAAATGAAAGTGAGCTAAAGGATTTTTTATTCTATTGGATTCGTAATATATATGTAAGCTCCCCGGCAGAAGCATAATATTATGCTGAATGTTGAAATACATTATTTGTGTTGCTCTCTTTACTCATTCAATATTTTATAATCAAATACTTACGTAGTTAACGCTACTTTACTGTTTAAATATTTGCAAGGGAGTAGTATCCGTGCCGAAACCACATTATTGTAATTGTTTTATGCGTTTGTAAATATTTCGTTTACAGTATACAAAAGCACACACAGCTTATGCAACACCTACATATAATGCTGTCATAGATAGGAGGCAACAGACAATTGTGTAAACAGCACTATATTTACGGAGATGACATTATTTTGTTAGTACAGCTGGCAAATGTAAAATTAAATGGCAAAATATAAGATATATAAACTTGCATATGCGTTATATCGTACTTAAAAACCCCAAAAAATAAAATTATGATTTCAAACGTTTTCCCAGTACAACTCATCATTCTCTGGAACACAAAAGCTCTTTTTACATTTATCATGCAACAAAACACCCAATAAATTAAAAATTTGAAACCCATTTTATTATAATAATTGTATTTGCAAACATATCTCCACAGTAATTATTTACAGCGACGGTCAATAGAAACGATTTTTCATCCGGCTCGGTGGTACAAAAAAAATCAAGTCAGTCTAGTATCAACGCACAGAATTGTACACAAAACAATCAAAAACCCATCCCCAATGACATCACTCAAACTCGTCAAATATGCCCAAAACTGTCTACTTGACATGACTTACAACATAAATGACATTTACACCCCCGATGTCATACACATACAATACATATTATGCAGGACAAACAATACGGTAATTTTTTGCTGCTCATAACATAATTATAGCATGATACTAGACTGCTTACATAATAATACATCTCAAAAAACGATACAAATTGAACAAAGAAGAGAGCATGTACCTGCTCTGTGCTACACGCCTAATAGCAACATTGTAAGAAGTTTAAATTTCCCGGGTAACAGCGAAACAACAAAATAAATTAAAACATAGAAAAAACAAGCTCTTTCATGCTTCCTCCCAAAAAAAACATCAAATGGTAAACAGGGTAAAATAAAAACGTAAAAGCAATACTCAATTTTACAAGTTTTTTTTTTGCGTAGAAACGCTTTCAAGGACGTAACGCGGGATTGTACATGAGCACCGATAAAAACAACACCACCGGTAAATGTTCCATTACCGACGTGGGGGAGGAGGAACTCTCCGCCGCCGGCGTTCCAAAATGATCCCCATGCTGGTGACTATGATGATGCATATCGTTATCCCCAGTTCCCAAGTCGTTCCCTCCATCCATAACGATGTCGCCTTCAGCATGCTTATAAATGTCCTTGCCCTCCACACCTACAGGAGTGTCAGGCGCGTTGTTATCAAGATTGGTGGGATTTGTAACTGATGAAAAATCTGAAGATTCCGTAACTACTGGGCTGTTTTGTACATCTACCTTTTCATCCTTGCCATACTGGTAGCTGAGGCTGCCGATAAACACTCGAGCCACTCGAAAGTTCACTTCAGACCAGTCACAGGAATCCGTGGAGTAACGCTGCAGCCGATTGGTAACAGTGTAAAGGTATCCTTGGTCATCAAAAGCAAATGTGTCTGGCCACTGAAGGTCAATATCGTTTTGAATCAAAAGGACCTCTTTAGCGTAGGGGTCGTTGGTGGGTGACATGGCCGTGGTGTTGACGTAAACCACAGAATTATTTTGAAGTAGTCCGTAAAACAACAAGCCATTAGCATCCATCGCTAAACCGTCAGCTTGACTGCTGCGGTGTTTTGTCAAGGTGGTGACATCCTTATCTTGAAGGGTGACCCCGTTAACGGCTTCTTTTAAGACGGACGTGGGCACAGAGTACAGGGAGTAGCTGGACAAGGGGCAGTAGTAAACCCGATCGTGACCCTGGCTGCGTGGGGAGAGGGCAATGCCGTCAATGTTGACGTTGAAAGTGTAATTTCCTCCTGGAAGAAAAAAAATGAATAGAGTAAACATTATAATAAAATGGTGGAGACAACATAATTGAAAAATTGAGCAGTGTGGTCAGTAGCAGCGACAGTAAGTGGCTTAAATTAACATGGTAATTGCATTTTTGCTACAAAGTAAATAGAAAAACAGACGCCAAAACGAATAAGCCATCTAATGCAAAGGGATTGTGTAATGAGCCCGGGAAGTTTAGCACAACTTGGTATACTGCAGAATATAAACACAAAAATAATCTACGTAGAGTCGTAGTGGCTTGCAAGCTAAATGACTTTTTCTCACGGAACACCTCAGTAATTATTTATCCATGCAAAAATATTTCTCACGGCGCACGTCAAACGTTTCAATGCAATGAACGTAATATTATCTATACCCAAAAAAATCCAACAAAAGTGAACGGCTTCAAATTGCCGTGAATTTTATCAGCGCACTTGACGCGAAGACAGCGAACAGCATTGAGAAATGGGATTTAAAAAATGGGGCTTTTGTTGGGCACATTTGCAGCCATACATGCGGCATTGCTGCCATATTAACCGTGTGCCAGACCTTGATGCTAATTTACTCTTAACAAGAGTACCCAAACAGTAGCCAAGCAACTTGCAATTAGCTTTTAGGTTGACGATAGAAAAGAATTGTGTAGTTTGCCATAATAACAAGAAGATTGCCGGGGTCATTCATGATTGACGTGGTCAGGAGTCAGGATAATATAAATTGAGGTAATTGTTCTATTTTCTGCAATTTTTGGCAAATGTTCTAAAGTAAAAGTTTAAAGTGGACAGGCTTAAAAGTTTGGCGCTGCAGTAATTGGTATGCTCGAGACTGGACGAGCTCATTATAGAGAAAATAGAAACAAACAAATTAAAATCTAGTTAAATTTTTTTTAGAGGGATGGCCAATTATGGAACACTTTTGTTTGAGTTGTGGTAGTAAATAGAAATTTAACGATAATTTAGCTTATAAATTATTATAATGAGTAGAGTGAAAGAGCTCGTGATTGGGACAGGAAACGCGATGAGGTACATTCTATAATGGAATACAAAAGGGGTCATTCATATTTAATGACAATGACAATAAAACTCACCCAAAATGTCCATTTTCGTGGCGTCCACATCCGCCATCATGCTTTGATGGTGCACAAACCAACTCCGGTCTTCCTGCAAATTGTACACGATCAACTTGCCATCCTTGGCGTCGGTAATGAAAGCATAACACTCATCCGGGGCTCCATCTTCCTTACAGTCGAGAACCACATCATTCAAAAAATTTGTTTGGGGACTGACCACCTCCTCTGGAAACTCGTACTTGTGAATTATTTGGTCATTCGCCAAATCAATCAGCACCACCTTCGCTTTACACTTGGCATCCGAATTTTTAAAGATGTTGACTCTCCCCACATCCACCACCCATAATCTCCCTCGCCGGTCAATTTCCATGCTTTGAACGTACTGAAACGCGTTACAATTCCCCACCTGTTGCATTTCCCACGAAGGGTAAGGTACTAAATAAGGAGCTCCCATTGGACCACTGTTTTGCTTCAGGTCCACCACGTTTAGCGTACTCGGTACTCCAATACGCCAGCGGGGTACGCTCAAAAATATTTTAGAATTCCACACTTTGATCCCGGTAATCACATTATTCTCCGGAACGTACTCTTTTGTCAGCAAAAGACGCTCCCGGGTTTGAGGGGCAGGCCATTTATAATCCAACCCTTTCCAGCTAAGAAGCACTTCATAACTCGAAAGGGGATTATCCCCCGACACAAAAAGGACGGCAAAAGCGACCAAAGTCAACGCGTACTTTAAAGCTGTCATGACCACTATATACTTTTTTCCTACCCAGAAAAATAATCCCAACAATACTGGTGACGGTGTTACAAGGTGCAAATTTACGGAGCGAAGGTAGTGTGTCTCCAGGTGAAAGGCAAGAGTGGCACTGACAGCAACTCCAACAGCGCCTCTGTAAAAATTGCAAAGCTTCAAATAAAAAAAAATCAGCAGCAGCAGAAGCAGTTGAGGTACCAGTAAATATCCCTGGTAATTTGACCGTGTGTATACCAACCATACTTTTGCATTACGAAACCTAAACATTTTTTTATTCTCTTATCAGTTCATTTCACACACATTTGCTTACTAATACTTACATGGACTCTTAATGAAAAAATGCAGGCAAACACACGCTTACATCCAACCCCATCTTTGTGCACTCATAAGCTTACAGATAGCCAGGACGACGACGATAATGATGATGAATAAGGTTAAGTCAACGCAAAAAATTTCTGATATGCTCTGCTTTTCTGCTGCTGCTGCTGTGGTGTAGTCGTTTATCTTGAAAGAAAAAATACGCTGTGTGCCGATGTTGCTGATGATGATGATGATGCATGATACGACAAAGAGGAGTTACAAAAACAGGTTTTGGCTAAAAGCAACAAGTTTACCATGCGGGTGTGTGTGTACCATCTTAATAATAATGGGTAGAGATAAAGGTAATGAAGAAGAGCAGCAGCAGAAGAAGACGAGAGGCAGTAATAATATTATTATAATAATAGAGCATCTTTTTTAGGTACATGAAAAGATTCATTTTCTGCTCAACTGGACGGTAATAGCATAAAAAATTGCCGATGGGCAGCCAACATAAAAGTCAAGAGGTTTGTCAGAACAGCGGACGGATGAGAGAGAGAGAGAACACACACAAAAGGAAATAAAAAAAGACGGGGGAAAAACTGACAAGTCACTTGACAGGGAAAAACGATGGAGAGTAGCAAGAAAAACTGGGATTAGGGGAAGAGAGAGAGAGAGAAAATGACAACAGGTATTCCATTTTTATTATTTTTCTCCAGAAGTAAGAAAAAAGCAAACTGACAGCGTAAAACTGGGAGACTGCAAAAAAAGAAGATTTTTATGGCAAGGGAGCATTCACAAAAGATGGTTTCCCAGAAAATAAGTGTCAGATGGTAACCATCTGATGGTTGGTAGTGCGGAGGCGGATTTCTCTTGTACCGGGGGATGGTTTTACACCCAAGATTTCAAGTTACTCGTAAGAAATGAAAAATGAAATAATAGTGTGGAGTGGAGTGCAGCAGCGCCTGCAGGTATTTGCGTACCTCACGTCTTTCTTCTTGTTTTTCTGTTTTTATTACTACCACCGCTGCTCTCTATGCAGTTTACGTTTATTATTTATCTACAGAGGATTTATATGAACAATGGACTGCAAAAAACTTGAATGTTACCCTCGCCTCGGTTTTTCTGGTATAATGTGTTTTGCTGGTATGTAATCGCTGCTGCTGTAATGATTAGAAAGGAGTGTGTGTGAGAGAGAGAGAGGAATGATGAGGGGAACTCAGGGAAAAAGTCAACAAACAGAAAGTACAACAATAAAAGAAGAGTTCAATATTCGTTGAATCATTGTTGAGCAGAAGTGTGTACGTGGATTGGATTTGCGTGTGTGCTGGTGGCAATGGCAATGATGACGGTAATGTTGGCAAATCTATTCTGTTGGGTTCGACGTTTACGGACGCGAGTCGCTGTATTCCTTGTAGTAAGGAACCAGGCAACCTCCTAAGTGGTTTGAGGAGTGCGTTTATAGGAAAAGGGGGAAAATGTGTGCATTAGTACACACGGAATGTAAATCTTAAATTGAGAAAGGAAATGTCTACACCAAATACAAAATTGATAGTATGGGCATTGTACTCACTCTTTGGCTTGCAGTTCGTTTTTTTGCCAAAACGTATGTTGTTGGTAGCAGCAGGAAAGTTTGTAAGGAGCCGAGAGATGATTCATGATGACTGTTGTCTGATGTGATAATAAGTGTAATTATTATTTATTTTCTGTTGTGCACCCTGGAAGAGGTCGAGTACAATGCAGCAGAGAAAAGGGGGAAAATGTGTGCATTAGTACACACGGAATGCAAATCTTAAATTGAGAAAGGAAATGTCTACACCAAATACAAAATTGATAGTATGGGCATTGTACTCACTCTTTGGCTTGCAGTTCGTTTTTTTGCAAAAATGTATGTTGTTGGTAGCAGCAAGCAAGTTTGTAAGGAGCCGAGAGATGATTCATCATGACTGTCTGATGTGATAATAAGTGTAATTATTATTTATTTTCTGTTGTGCACCCTGGAAGAGGTCGAGTACAATGCAGCAGAGAATGTTTTGGGGAAATGAAGGCAATTTTAAGGATTTTGGCTTTTGCAGGATGGAAAGTTGAGGTACATTATTGTAATTTATTGTACGTACTGGGATGATGCTGGTTTGGTAATAGCGTGTCGAAAAATTATTTGGAGGATAGGTACCACGAAGATTGTACCATTACAAGTTTGTAAATCGTCATCAACGTAAAGAAAATGGAAATAATTTTTTTGCGTTTTATTGAGAAATTTTGACGACATTAAGTTTTTTCGGGCAGACAAGATGTATTGGACATAATGGTCATATAGAGATGGAAATTAAACATTCAAGTGGCAGCAGTATTTTTCCATCTTTATTTTGCATAACGTGTTTTTTCTCAGATAGTCAGTACTATCCGGTATCAAACTAGCCAACTGTGCCAACTACTTGAAACCCGTCGCTAATTTTTACTCCAGACTCGTACGAGTGATAAATCCAGGATTTCATATCTGGGGAAATGAACATACCTACTCCACCATCTGACCAGCGTCCCACGTACATGTTCCCACGTCGGCCTGGTTTTTCACCACGAATTTATGCAGGCATTGGTAATGGTTGTACTCGGTTAGTAGATAATGAGGATGCTTGTGTAATAGATTTCCATTCCAATTTTTTGACGCTGCCTTGCTGCCTATCAAAAACTATAAAAAATGGGAGATTAAGTCAAACTTGGATTATATTTTGGAAAGGGATAACTGGAATGAAAATTCTTGTAGCCATTGTTGGCCTGGATGGCAGCACAGTTCCTGGATGGTAAGGTCACAGTATATAGAAGCCGTGAGGGTCTTGTTCTAAAGCTGTGGTGGTCAGGAACGCGACTTCCTGGTACAGATATGATATTACGGGGAAGGCTTCCATTTTCAAGACCAGTCCATCTTGCTTCAATGACATTACCCGTTGCCCTTACCAACGAAGCATCCTGCTGGACCAAACTAATTCTCATCCATCAACCACAAAATTTTCAAAATATAAAGCATAATATTGACTTGTTTCTGAAAAGTGCAATAAATGCTACCTGCCATGAGGATGTTGTGCAGCCCACAATTTGTTTTTGAATCTACCATTCCAGCGTCCATGGAAGCGATAAGCAAAGCGCATATTTCTCCCAAATGGTTTGATTTGGGAAATTGTTATTATTGTATAGGAATATATGAGAGGCAACGTTCAACTTTAAAACAATGTCAAATACTCGAGATTTACAATAAATACTCGATATTTTTCATTAGTACAAAAACATTAGTCCCTTAATTTTTAAGAGGAATTTGTGGAATTCAAACGGAAACCACAAAATCAAACTTGATTTAGAATTACCTCACCCCATCCTTTCTGAGCTATGGAGTGAAATGTAACCATTAGAACAAAGTGCAATAAATGCTACCTGCCATGAGGATGTTGTGCAGCCCACAATTTGTTTTTGAATCTACCATTCCAGCGTCCATGGAAGCGATAATCAAAGGCATATTTCTCCCAAATGGTTTAATTTGGGAAATTGTCATTATTGTATAGGATTCTATGAGAGGCAACGTTCAACTTTAAAACTATGTCAAATACTCGAGATTTACAATAAATACTCGATATTTTTCATTAGTACAAAAGAATTAGTCCCTTACTTTTTAAGAGGAATTTGTGGAATTCAAACGGAAACCACAAAATCAAACTTGATTTAGAATTACCTCACCCCATCCTTTCTGAGCTATGGAGTGAAATGTAACCATTAGAACTGCATGAGTGAAGCATAGTTACACGCATTGAAAATGCTCATATAAACTGAACGAGACGGGTGTAAAAACTAGATGTGCGTGCATCTAGCGACCACGCTGTTGTCGGTAAATAATAAAATGTAATTAGGCAAGGATTAGCAGTTTTTGTAGAAACGGCTACATTAAAATCTAGAGCAGAAAAATGAATAATAGGTTGAATTACAAGTTAATATGCCATGTGTGGTATCAAAAACTGTTACCAGTTACCACAAAGGTTGTCGTTGTCTCAGAACAGAATTTACTATAACAACGAACACTAATTTGTGATGTGCCCATTATCCATTATCTTGCCAAACTGAAGGAAAATTATAACCAAACTGTACATGTCTCGTATGGCCAAACGTTCCGAATCTTTTCACTGGGTGCCCATGGAGATGCAAACAATGGAAGCTTCTGAAGAAGGTGTCGACGACGACGTGGATGGAAACGGCAACTTGGAGCAATTTCCACCACAGCCAGTTTTTTACTGCTATACTAACAAACAAGTGGGAAGAAGTTTTTATGTTGATTGAAAATCGCGCTTTAAGATTTCAGGATTTTTCCAGACCAGATCCGCACAGTGAGTGGAATATTTTACAGTACGCTTGTAACATAGGTATGTGTATGAAATANCTATACTAACAAACAAGTGGGAAGAAGTTTTTATGTTGATTGAAAATCGCGCTTTAAGATTTCAGGATTTTTCCAGACCAGATCCGCACAGTGAGTGGAATATTTTACAGTACGCTTGTAACATAGGTATGTGTATGAAATAATAACAGTTATATTAATGGCGATGAATCGTGTACCTCCGTGAAAACCACCGTTAACTAATGTATAAAGAATACTGCTTCGTTTATGGTACAACCTGCAGATAGTAAAAGTTGGGCGGCAGAAACAGTGATAAGAATTTTTGAGATAATTGAAGGCTTCAATTACGACGGTCTAGAACTCGATGAGTTTGTTAATTACTCAGATTCTAATGGGACAACGGCGCTGCATATAGCAGTTTCCAAAGGACATGAGCAAGTTGTGGAAGACCTTATTTTACACTCGGCAGATATTAATATGCTGTAAATACACTGTTTAATATTGAAACGAAATCAGATTTTAAGTTGTAAATTATAAAGGTGAACAGTGTAACCTTAGCTGATCGTTTTTGTTTAAACAGAGGCAATGAGAAACGAGAAGTTGCTTTACGTCTGATACATAACAGACTTCATAAAATAATGATTCGCCTGTTTGATGGGGGACTGAACGTTCTGAAAAATGACTACGATGCCTCCAATGAGCTATGCTGGTCATTAGAGTGCGATTTTACGTAAGTTTATCCTCCATTTTGCAAAAACACAGATGGCGGTGAATACTATGGTGATAAAGATTGTTGCTGTCGTTTTAGTCCCATCACTGGTGTGAAGAGTAACCGAGATAAGAAACAAGAATATCTCTTTGAAACGCGACTTTTGACTACATTATTAAGTCAAGAGAAATATAAGCGAGTGGATATCTTACTGCATCCCTTAGTTCAGATATTTCTTCATTTAAAAGGACGTCGATTCCAATGGCCAATACGATTTTCCGTTTTTTATCACGTACGTGAAAATATTTTAATGACGGAAAGAAATGATATTGCAATTTGCAATACTAACAGCGACTGCGGAACAGTTGGGAACAAAGGGGAATAACCCTATCCTGTAATGTATTAGGCTCCTTATCATGTAATGGTAAACTAAAATTTCAGGGGGGGGGGGTGGCGTTGACCCCCCATTTCCTCCGGTTCCGCAGCCTATGAATACTAACAATGTTGATGGAATTTATTTTTTTGACTTTCCCCAGATTTTATGGTTAGTGGTCAATGTTACCTTTATTGCCAGTCATACCAAGTGGTTGGATACCGACAAACTAACTTCAAATTCAACCTCGAAGCAAGAACATAACTGCACACAAAGTCTTCCCATTGATTCCTATTACGCGTCTTCCTACTTGATCTATACTAAAAGGACAGGGTTCCAATTTAACCTGATATTTTCCTTAGTGGCCACGTTTTATCTGATAACCCTTATCAACAAACTGATCGAACTGAAAACCTGTCCAAATATATATTTTTACTGGAGCAAGTTTGAAAACACTGGAGTGTGGGTGGTTTTAGTAACTATGCCAGTTGCATACTTTGTTCCAATGATTTTGTATTTCAACGATATCAGTTCTGACTGGGCAGATAACGTCTTCAAGTCTGTCTATTTTGTAAGGAGAATTTCCCTAATTGATTTTGTAAAGCTCCTTGGGCTACGCCCTCTTTATAAAAGCATTGTTGGAACAATAATTTTTTACTGCAGATTACGCTAATATTGTCCCTGTTGTTAATTCAAGGAAGGACCTCTAAACTACAGAGTGTTGGGATTTACAATGAAATGCTAATTAAGGTAAGAGTATTTAGTTTTTTCTGTTTATACAATTAGAATTATATTTAATGATTTTTTACCTTTAATTCTTGGTTGGGACATCTTCAGACTTTTAAAAGGTTTCTTGTCGTTTTCCTTGCGTTTTCTCCAACATTGGTCACCTTTATGATTGCTTTTCATCTTCTCTTGCCAGAGGTAAACATTATTGGATTGATAAAATGAATACTAATAAATTAATATTTGTAAATTATTTTTTGATTTGCCGTTTCCCCTCATAGCATCAAGAATTTAATCCGATTTGGGGATTCGGTTTCCCAAAAATTCTTTCTATGATGGTGGGAGAGTTGACGTATGATGAAATATTTCATGATAGCAGCGCTTCTTGTGTTCCATACCCAATGACTACCAGGCTGGTGTTTTTGCTCTTTGTAGTGTTTGTAGTAATATTGTTGCAGAATTTACTAATTGGCCTGACAGTTGATGACATTGAGGTTTTGTAATATGTCTTACTAACAATTTAAGAATAATATCTGGTTTGTTTAACAACGAATTATGTTGGTTTTCAGAAACTTTCACAAGAGTGTTTAGCAAACCACTTGGCTACAAGACTGGAGACTATTCACATACTTGAAAATGTTATATTCAGTCGAGCTGCCTTGACTCTGTTGGCCCTCTTTAAAGCTCAAAATATCATAAACTGGCTTCTTGTTAGTCCCGTGTCTATTGAAGTGGAAGAGAGAAATATGATCAGGTTGTCATGTACTTTGTATTTATCATAATTGGTCGCCATCTTTATAATTTATATAAAAACTAACAAATTTAATTTTAAACTAATTATAAATATCTTAATTTTTATTGTATCACAGAACGCAAGTGATTTCGAAGCAGTTCAGTTTGGTCAAGATGACAAGACTGCCACCGCAACTTCGGCAAATAATTAAAACAAAATATCAGTGATACTAATTTAAAATTACCTCAAAATGATGATACTGAGCCCAGTGTCATACGTTTTGAAAAGTTCAAAAAAAAATTATTTATTTTAGTAAAATAAATGATTAGCAAGTCTTGATGAATAATCAAAACTTTTGATTAATTCTTGAAGACACAATTGCAAAAATTATTGCAATATCTCTTTATTTCCTTAATACAAATATACCTAGACAGAATGGCCAGGCTCATAATTACCAACGCATTCTTTAGATATAAAAAATCCAGCAGATCACCATCTTTCCATGTAAAAATTATACTTCCCCAACGACTTGTTGCTCCCTATGAAATATATACCTGCTGATGTATTTGCCCTTAGATGTTTATTATTACAGTAGCTCAAGGCACAAAAACACTTTAATGGATTTAATAGACTATTTTAGGATATGATTTCAGTAAATTTTAATATATCGTTAAAATGAAATGATCAAAGCGCATAATTTATCAATTTTTTGCGTATTGTGTTCCTTAAACAAACTGAATAATTTAGGAATATCAGATGAAACTAGTGAACAATGCAAAGACCTTGAAATTCGTCAGTTGCTTCTGCTCCCGTCTCGGATTAAAAAGTTCAAGGTTCCTCAATTTTTTTTTGTGAAATAACCATACCCACTCCAAAATCAACATAATCAAAATCAACATGCCCAACGTACATGATATCATGTTTACCTCTATCTTCAGCGCAAACTAGCTCCAAACCTGGTAGAGGTTCATCGTTCATCATAGATAGGATCTTTCCATTTTAATTTATTGCTCGTGTCCATCAAAAGCTGTCAATACTAAAGTTTAAAAAATGCAAAACATCGATGAAACGAAGAACTTGCATTGAAAATTTTATTACATATATATTTCCGGTTTGAGGGATGTGCTCCAAGCAGTGCCATTGTAATATCCAACATCTACCATTAGACTTTTCTAAAGCTAAACCGTGGTTTGAATTTTACGGTGTTCTATGTAAACGTTTTCAGGTATACTTCCATTTTCAAGACCATCCCACAGATATCCAAAATCATTCCTGGCTGTATTTTTGGTTAAAAATCGATTTTTCTTGGCTCTGGTGTCCATTTTCCTAACAAAAACTCGTTTCTTTGCAAGATATTTAAACAGTGAATTTAAAAAAGCTCCTCAATGTTATGATCGGATTTAATTTTTTTAAAGTTACGGACGAAGTAAATTTATTTGCCCTGACAGTATGTTTTGTAGTTAATTGTGACCTACAACAACAGTAGTTTTATTTGACCACGCCGCACATGCAGTGAAAGAGAACGATGATAAAACTCCTTGAAATTATAAATACCCATTTGTCATTTTTTAAATGACCTTTGATTTTACTAGGTTCATAATTAGTTTTCAAGGAATTTCCAACATACATAGACCATCATAACGTTATCGTCATAATAATTTCATGAAATTTCCTCTACCAACAAAGTCACAACAGTCATACGCAAATTGTTACTTACATAGATACTAAATAAATTGTCGTTACTAATGCCTGTTAAAGCGTCAAACTGTTTTTCCAAGTAGGTGTTCGGCTTTTTGGAAAAGACTAGACATCAGGAAAATGGCAAGTCGAAATTAAAATGTAACCAAATGAGCCATCATCATAATACTCATATCCGGTGTTATTGTTTTCATGATTTTATGAGGTATTGAATTTCCTTAACATTTTAGAATAAAAAATACAATATATCCCGTGTTCCACTGGTGGCGTTTTGTAGTTTTAGTGTAAACATATTGCGTTAAAAAATAATATAAATCACGGTAAAATCGCTACGACAAGATTATTACTTGCCGAGTATCACATCACAAATTACTCTTAATTTTGCTCATGGCTCAGGTCTGCTAGTAATTTACCCGACATTAACTTAAATCGATTTAGTGACTTAATAAAATATCATATTATCTTGAGACTTTAAACACAAAATGCCGGAGTCTTTCGAACTAAGTGGTGTAGAAGTAGACACGCAAGGTACTACATCTCAACAGGATGAGGAGGAGGAGGAGGATGGAGGTAACGTGCCTGGGCAGTTTCCTCAAAGACAGTTATTTAGTCTCATAAAGGACGACAAATGGGAAGAAGCTTTCATGCTAATTAGCGTGTGGGCAACAGATTTCCAGGATGTCACTCAGCCAGAAGCCATGCCACCAGGGAATATGCACCCAGGATGGAATATTTTACAGTATGCCTGTAACATTGGTATGTATACTACATACCATTTATTTTGGCTGTTTTAATTATTGACGATTGACGATCGATCAAGCAAACATAGGCCGGCGGAGCAGGGGAGGACATGAGGGGGATAATCATATCCTGTAATGTATAAGAATTTGGATTGCTCCCTATCCTGCAATGTTAAATTGCCGAATTTGGGCAGGAAAAATCCCCCATTCCCCCTGTTCCGCCGCCCATGAGCAAAAACACTAACTAATTTTTTTAAAATAATAATTTTATATTCATAATCTCCAACCTACAGAGACGGAAGATAACGCCACAAATACAGTGAAACA
>JAHZNB010003614.1:0-19336 GCA_027744295.1 Callyntrura guangdongensis
TAGTTTAAAACGTGTATTCGTATCAGGCTAATGGAAATGTCTATAAGGATGCATCAATTTTCTCATAATACCCCAACAATGTTTTCACTATGTTACCTTTAATGTTAAAACAATTATTAAAATTATAATGGCGCATCCAAAACAACTGTATTTAATATTCCGATTTGCCTTCATTTGATAGCTCAGCGTTAAATTCTCTTTTAAATTTGGATATCCCCACCTACAGAACACGATCAATTTAAATACTATTTCGAGTCCGCTTGAAAATATTACTTTTCCAAAAAAAGGTATCATTTGATTAGAAAGTACTTAATGACAATGGTAGAGTTAACCCATGTATTTCTTTTCAAAACACAAATTCTGTCTCGTAGAAATCATTTTAAAATGAAAAGAGGTGCATAGTAGAATATTTTGATCGATTATAGGTCTGAATATAAAGTTTATTGTTTTCTGTCGCAGTCAGCATTTCAATATGTTTAATACAAATGTAGAACCACGATATTGGTTAAAATGGTGAAGTTAATATACATCGTATAGATAGATAGATTTATAGATGTATAGATGTAGATCGTATAATAGATGATGAGAAATATTTTAATTTTGGTGCACCTACAGGTCGCATCGAAGAAATTGGGGACCTTAAAGAAATGTGGTACATTATGCAAAGCCATGTTATGTTTTTGGTGTGGATGTCACTTATTTTTTGTTTTATCGCTATCAATTCGATTTAATCGACGCCAGTGTAGGGCTATGATAGAACGAAAATTAGTAGACTTGTATTGGAACAGTGGATATACGTTTGTAAGTACAGTCTCCCGCAGTACTATTAAACTAGGTGCATATAATATTATGCACTATTGGTTTAAATGCTGGTAAAGATTGACGTTTCCTAGACAATATATTTACATACCAATCTTACTAAACATTGTAATTAATTTAATTGATACTTCTTGTTCTCTCGCAAAGAAAACCTAATTAATACAAACAACAATTAGTTGATAAGGTATGTATATCTCGTATTGGTGGTGGAATATAGAATATAAAAAAGACTCACGTGAGTGGTAAGCTAGTACTAGCCGTACAATTTTACTTACTATTAAGCAAAACATCATATCGTTCCATCCAGCCAAGACCTTGTATTATCCCCAAAAAACCAATCATATCGTACATCAATACACTCATTCCTCATCAACCCCTACAATGATTACCCTTATGATCATCCTCAGTTTTTCTTTCCTCCCAATCTACTTCAACGGCATTATCGCCAATTCAAATTGAAAAGGACTAGTAGCAAGCGACATTTATTAACATTATTTAACATTAACAACATCCAACCTTGCCAGTCAATAACCGTAAGGTACACCTAGCAGTAATCAGCGTTTCTCCTTTACTGTTATTGTAGATACTGAAGATCATTGACATGCCTCCTGTTAAGGCATATTTTATTGCGTTAAAATGTAAAAATTAAAAGAAAAGACAGCGCCTTGTAGTAATATTTTGGATGTGGAAAAACGTCCAAACTGATTAATTCACGTAAATTTCCCATTCATAATTTTTAAGGGGAACACGAGTCACCAAGAAATAATAGACGAGACATTCATATTTTTATTAAATGTATACATATGTACGTACTTTATAACCGTCCACTGCTTTTCAGTTATTATTATTTTTTATACCTCTTATTTTACCCTCCTCCTTCCAGTTTTGACACACATATGAAAGGAACTTTTTACTATTTTTCTGGCAATTTTTTAAAGCAGAGGCCAGCCATTAATTCGAAGACCGACAAACGGATGCATTTGTCATTTTCGGAGCAGTAAGAAAACGAATACGCCCATGTATTGTGGTCTGTCAGTCAATTCTAGAACGACTGAAAAAGTACCCTGAAAGCTAGAAAGTTAATACAAACAGTCTGTGTTAAGATAAGTTCCTTCTCATCCACAAGAAAAATTACTTGATGCTAAGATGAAGGACATATATTTTGCTGTATCGTTTTTATGTGTGTGAAAAAATTGTAATGTAAACAGCACTACTGGTGGTACCTTGGGGCAATCCGAAAAAGGAAACCTTGCATAATTATTAGTTCTGGGATAGGGTGACATATCAAGTTGATTAATCCAGACAGGTTGTACACCTAAAATAGAAATGGTTACATAGAAATCCCCGTCTTGTTTTCTTACCGCTTCCTTCATTAAACAAAATCATTCTCAACTCAACCTGCTCGTGTATCGTTTAAAAAATCTTTTTTGGACTGTGCAGCACATCGTAGTATGTTTTTACCTTACCTGCTAACTCAGTGCAACAAAAGAGGCGTAAAATTGAACAGAAAATACATACCATAACATTACCCCGTCACCAGAACAATATAGAACTGCATACTAACACGTTCCCTGCATTGCTCCCTTTCTTGTTGACTTTTGGTTTTCTCTTGTTGTTCCACATGACTCGTTCTTTGCAACCTTCTTGCAAGCCAGCATGAATAAATGTAAGCACAAACCTATACTATTAGTACACACACATTAAATGTGTGGTAATCTCATAAAGTAATATTAGTTATTAACACTGGAACTTGGTTCATCCCATTTTTCCCAATTCCATGAGTCTTCGTACCATATTTCGTGGTGTATTTCTTTTTTGAAATTGACGTAGACATCGTGCGGACGGAGTTCAGATTCCTTAAAGTCCTTAAAGAACCACACAGTGCACAGCACAAATCACACACAATAATACTTAAGTGAAAACGAGGACTCGATTTATGATTTTCGTCTCCACAAAGCTTTGTTACAGTGGATCATCGCCTTTGCATTGCCGGGAAGAATGGCCTAACAAATGTTTCGCCAGCTCATAGCACTCCTGCACGTCGGTATGTGTTGGGTTTTCGGGACGATGATGAAAAGAGAGTTGATATGTACTGCAGCATTTTCATGAGGATCAAATTAAATTTTGATGAATAGTGAGAACAACGGAAGGAATGTATAGTGGGTATCCCTGGGTCTTTTTAATTAGAACAGCAGCACAGATAATCCAATAAGGTCATTCGAACTTGTCCACATTCGCATTCCATTTTCAAATCATCCCCATCATTCCTTATAGTTAATGCCTAAAGCAGCGAAAGAGGAAAAGTGAAGGACGAAGATATATAATACGACGGCACACATACCAGATACATCATAAGATCTAGTTTGGGGAATAGTGCTACATTCATTTTACTTCTTTTTTCTAGCGAATATGCCTACACGAACTATGGCTCGCTTTTTTAGTGGTTTTTAATGGACGCCCACCCGTCGACCAACCATTTGTTTTGCATGATAGTTTATCTGAGGGCAAGAATATGAGCAATTTGTACTAAAGACACACATTTATTGGCTGTAAAAAACCCATTCTTCTATTAATATTGACTAAATGGTTCATGGGACAAGGTGGTTGAGAGTAAATGTCTAGGTGATACATTTTTGACGTTAAAACCCAACCTTATATGCCTGATTGTCGTCATTATATTCTTATTATTACGATATTAGTATACCACCGCATCGCCTAACCGTACTACCACCATCACACACACGCGGCTGTATCTGGCAGGCAATGGGGGTAATACTCGAAATCGATCCACCGTAGCATAACAAAGATCGAAATCTAAATTATCCGTAAACGCATTAAATTAATGTGACATTTTCTTAAGCTTTTCCTTTTCCTCACGCAAAATCCGAATGAGAATGGGACAAGAACCGAGAGGGGGAGCTGGAATAATAAACCGAAGAGACAAACGGACAAATGGAACCCCCAAACCAACCTGAGCGAACCAGTTGGTCACATACTGTAACTAATTTTATATTTACGTACAACTCAGAAACTGCTGGGACCAACATTATCGGAGGAGATATTTTCATGTGTCGTATCGCTACCTAGATACCTACTTTCCTTATAGTTTGCATGTAGTGCGTAGGCACTAAGGTTTGAGTTGAATGTAAAATGTAATCAAATACGTTTGTAATCTTGTTAACAAGTGCTTAATTTTTGCGGAAAAATATTATAACAAATTTTGTCAACGGCTATGTTCCATACAATCGTAACTGTTATTTATTTATTTCACAGTTACCTGTGCGATACAGTTTATGCGTACAGAAAGTAGAATCTCACAAAAGTCATATTTTGTTCCTAGTTATGTTGCGAGTACGAATAAACTTTAATAGTGGATTAAAAATTTGCATCTAGTAGGGTGTTTGGTGTGTTGGAATTACTGTACATCAATCTGTCGTCAATCACGCTATTGGTGACTCGCTTGTTCCTGTGGCTCAAATTTACTAACAG
Source organism: Callyntrura guangdongensis (assembly GCA_027744295.1). NCBI lineage: Eukaryota > Metazoa > Arthropoda > Collembola > Entomobryomorpha > Paronellidae > Callyntrura > Callyntrura guangdongensis. Next base: position 4,309 of record JAHZNB010003614.1, read on the forward strand.
GCACAATACGAAAGTGGTAAACTTTTACCTATACACTCAGGGGTGGGAATTGAATAAGTAAACTCAATATTAATAATTTACACAATTTTTTTTCCTTCTCTTATAATTTCAAAATATTATCACCTGTGTCTCGAGTACAACGCAGGATGGGTATGCTACAGTTAGTACGGAGTCCGTGTATCAGGCCCATATTTTCTACATTCTTATTCTCATACAACGGTTATAATTATTGTTTGCATCCACCCTCCTTGGTCATATTTTGGTGTGCATGTTCTCTCTCTGCTGCAACAACTATCATAGTTTATGATTGACAGTCAATCCCGGGTACCAAATGTCATTTTATTGCGGCTATTCTCACTTTAAAAGTAGAAATACATTTACATTTACATACATTAGATTCAATTAGTATACTAGAATGTAGCGCTTAAGAACATATTGCGTCGTTTCCATTTATTAAATTATTATATTTATGTGCGGATGACCAACAATAAATATTATTTTTGACAAAAAATCATTGAACGCAGTAGTTGCATCAACCTTCGGTAAATACTGTACTAAGGAACAACAAAAACGATGAAGATGCAACAAAACTTCTTTCCAGCCAAGTTTTGTAGCAGTAATGGCTGTCATCGCTGTCGGTATATTAGTCATAAGCACTACGATGAAATAATAAAAAAAATAGGTCGTGTACTGGTCATGCTCATTCTCTTGGTGTGTGTTTATAATTACGATCCATGTCATTAAAGGAAGAACATTATTTTCTTCAAAATATTACCCAAATATGGTAAATTGCGGGAAAATTAAGAAAAATCTTGTACGTCTTTGCACAAGCAGTCAACTACTTTTGTCACCTTTGGAATTAAAAAAACGTAACAAATTAAAATACACAAATTTTGTATTGTAAAGTTGCTTTATCTACTTTTCCATAGGTCTTCAAAAATTCATGTTGTAATCTTGGCACACTTGCCACCTCTTCGAAAGGAAATCTGCAAAAATAAAAAGATTTTAAACAACAGCAAGAACGGCTACCCTTTTTAAGTGTTTCTCCCGTAATGCTTCTCTTCTCGTTTTGTTTCTTCGTTTTTTCCTAAAAATTCATTTTAGTCTTTCAGGCACCTTGTGCTCCTTTTACTTTGTTTCAGGATCTTTCACTGCCAAAAGTTACGCTTAATTATGGACTGACAGACAGGAAAAGACAGATAGAGTGTTATATTTAAAGTATTTTCCGCTAATTCAAGCGGACACTTGCCGTTACAATCTTTTGCTCTCACGAAGAAATTAAACTCAGTGTAATCAAATATGAGAGAATACAATCCAAATGCAATATTTACAAAAAAACCTAACCCACGCAACTTACAAATGTGACTTTGTGGTGCATTGACAGACGTTAATATAATTGGAATAAAAGTCGAATTCAAAACGTGTTGTAATTAGCTGTACATAAATAGAGAGGCGGATAGCGTGGTGGAGATGCAAATATCAACAATCGCAATAAACGAAAATAGTACTTACATTATGGGATCTAGGCGTATTTACCCCGGGGAGAACTTTGCTCTGGGGGAAGTTGGAACAGGAGAAGTTCACACACCGGGAGAAGTTTACACCGGCGGAAATACGCATGCACCGACATTATGTACTCAATCAAATGTTCTGCTTTCTGATTTTACCTATTTCCTTGTCTGGGCAAGTTGTTAAGAGTAAAATTTGTGTCGGAAGAAACACAACTTACCCCTAGCAAAAGTGGAGATGCCAAGAAAAATGAATGAGTTCAAAAAGTGAATGGATTGCTGAAGTCTTAACTTATTTTAGATAGTAGGCTGTAAAATCAAAACCGGTTTTGATTAGAAGGACTGGTAACAGCATACCTTTATACAAAGTTCATTACATATACTGTCGAAAATCAGTCTGTATCCTGACAACCAGTGCAAGACAAGAACTGATACGGTTTTCTATTCAACCATAACTGCTTTATTTCTATTATCAACATCTTTGCCATTTCGAAAAAAGATCATTTCAGGAGACGTAGTGTTTGTTAAATTTATAGGGCTTCAAAGCGGAGCAGACTAAACATAGGAGCAATTAGCAGCTAATACTTTATATCTTTTACTTCTTCATGGGAGTTACAAATTTTTAGTATTTTCCCATTTAAATTTGTATGTATTCTTTTAACTAGTTTCATATATTTGATGCCTTCTAATTTTTATTTGATATTGGTAGTACCATTAGTAGTAAATGGAAATAGTTATTAGAGTTAGTAGTTATAGTTATAATAGTTATTTGCAAAAGGGTACTACATCCGTAGTTGAATTTGCAAGAGAATTTGTAGAGACTGAACTTGGTTTATTGAATTTTCTTGAAACTTCACACTTACTTTACATTCTTCACGTCGTTATAAGTCTTCCTACGATTATCATCATTATTTTCATCAATATCGTCGTCCTCCTCACGAAATTTCATTTCCACTATTCATATTACCAAGATTTCTGGGTGAAAAGTAAAAGTTAATATGATACAAAGAAACAATATTTTGCTGCCGCCATAGAGATTAAGTGGTAGCCCAACATTGCTTGCGTCTTTGACCTTGGTTACTTTCTCGTCCTCTTTCTCATCTCCGCTAACTCCCGTATTTTTCCCCTAATTTAGTTTGAAATACCATTGTAGATAGTGTGATATAATGATGACGATGAATATGATAAAGTGTGGCAATTTAGCAATTAGTTTCGTCAGTTAGGCTGCTTAGTTCGTAGCGGCGGTAGTTATATTCTAAGCGCCTGGTTTGAATAATGTAAAATGTAATCCCATGAGAGCTCTTTTAAGTTGGAACAAAACAGTTACCTTTGCACTGTGAAATTGAATATAATGGTAGCGTACATCGAACATATACCTTGTGGAACCTTAAAGGAAGATGATGATACTGCTACTGCAGACCACAAGCATAACGTATGTTTGAAAATCCAATAAAGCATTTTATGTGATGAAACTCTCAATCAACCAGTATGAACAATAAGCACTGCCTGACATGTGTTGATCCTTCATCTATATTCTTTTTTGCTGTAACGGATTTCGTAGTTCAGGTTGTCTTCCTGTTTTTAGGCAAACGGCCATGAACCTACTTCCTCTCTTTTTCACCTCTATTTGCCGGCTTCACTGTTCTCCTTGATCTTGTTAGCACATTGTGTGGCAATGGCAATATTACAATTTAAATTGATTAAAAGCAACGAATCATGTATATAACACGCAGCAGAAGAGGCTTTGCAGCTTTATATATATATAGTTACATATATACCTATTCATGATATCATGTCAATGTGCGTAAAAGCTGGACAAGTAAACCTGCAGTTTCATCATTGTAGTGGATAGTTTTTACACAAATCGTTTTTCTTGCTGAACGGCTGATGATGATAATTTCATTTCAGATGGTAAATAAACATAATTTAATTCGTTTGTATATAGACCTGGTTTTTTTGAAAAATCAGTGATTGCCTGTATTTGTATGACGTGCTTTTCACAAGGAATTGTGAAGAGAACTCCTCGTGACAGCAGAGTAGCACTTGTTCGCCATTCACAACGATGATGAGTGACAAAAAGATACGAATACAGTAGTGAGGACTAACGNGTGACAAAAAGATACGAATACAGTAGTGAGGACTGATGGATGATGTAAGAGTGAAAATGAAAGGATTTGCTGATATTTGAATGATGATGAGGATACGGTTTTTTTACTAGTATGGTTTGTTTTGTTGTCAATTTCATTATTGCACGCATTTTCCCGTGAAGGTTTACGATTTCAGTTACAAAACAACATTGCATACCACAGCCATAGTGAGCGAAACTGTAAAAATTACATATAAAGTACTTGTAAAAATATGAAAAAGTAGTAAAATTCATCTACACGCCTGCATGGTTGGAGAGTAATAAGCTTTCCCCCTCTTGTTGTGTTTTGGATGAATGTGGCACGTTTCCTGAGAACTATTATGTTAGATGTTGTAGTTGTGTAGCTGCTTAGACAGTCCTAAGGTGTATTTCAGAATATAAGTGGTACTTGTCGAGAGACCCTTCGAACAACGAGAATAATAATAATGTACCAAATTAGAAGCGTATAAACACGTGCACACGATATATCAACTCATTTATACATTATATACATACCATAGATTTCAACTATATATTATAAGCATCGGGTCTATAAAAATATTTTACAGGTATTCATCACCGTTGTATATCACGTATTTTTTATTTCGCTGGCGTAATTTTTGCGTAAACAAGCAAATTTTTTCTTGAGGTTTCTGTTTGAAACGTATTTTGTGATTCTACAAAGTGTATACATAAGAAATCCCGCTTGCTATTCTCTGAGTAATTTTATGCATGGACAGGAAAACATAAAATAAAATGGGGTATAAAGGAGAAAAAAGAATTCATTAAAGATGAAATGGAAGGTTTTAAAAATAACGATGTTGACGGAGATAACACAGCGTGTTTTGCGTATGCAGAATTATCGGAGATAAAAGGAAGCATGAAGTTTTTTAATGGAAAATAACAAGAAGGCTAAGTAAATGAAAGAAAGAGACAAGTGCGTGTGCATTCGCGCTACTGCACAGAGAAAGAATGCATACTTTAAAAATGAAAATTACGAGACCAAGAGACACGGGGATGAAACCCGTAAAACGTAGTGGGACTGGCTATGCATTAATTTTGATCAAGAAATAAAGAGCTAAAGAAAGGGAGAGAAAAGCAAATTTTTGAGTTCTTCTTTTCATGTCTTGGCTTAGATATACATATCTGTCTGTCTGTCTGTCTCTTTTTATACGGCAGACAGTGGGGAATTTTTGTTAATAAAGGGCGTTTGTTGTGTTAATGTACATACATAACTTGCCAGGATATGATATTTAGGTGTTTAACAGAAAACACGGATATGGAGTCAGTAAAAGATAGAGAGCTATTGTCATTTCATTGCTGAGATTATGATTGCGCCAGACGGAGTATTATGAGTCTCATCAACGGACTTACAAAGACATTAAGAAAATGGGTTAATTCTTACAGATTAAGATCTTTTTCAAGTGCTCGACTTGTAGTGTCTACACGTGTTTAAGAAGTGTCGCTAGTATACCTAACCGGTTAGCACAAGTAAACTGGAATGTATCCTTTCTACACAAATGTAGAAAACTTTGTCAAGTACAAAAAGTACACTCAAAATACCAAATACTTTTAAAAACTGGAACTTTTCCTGATTCTTTTATTTTGTTAGTTTTTAGCATCACCTCGTCAGTTTGTATCCCAAAACGGTTTGTTTTATCTCCACATGTATTCAAAACAGATATATACTAACTAAGCTAGCCAGCAGACCCCCAAATCTACCCAGATATCGTCTGGTCTCTGCAGTGTGATTTAGAGAAGGATTTAAAAACAAACTAGCACTAAAAAGTAACATAAAAGGGGTCTAAAAATCAAGGACAAGAAATACGCGCTGATAAGCTCCAGCGTGCTGAAGTGGACGTGAAAAAGGATTTACTTTATTCCCAGTGCAGTAGATATCGTCAAATCACATCACAAGTTTTTCTCCTTTAAATTCATTTTGTCTTCGTCATTCCCATTGTACACAGCAGTATAGTGGTCATTCCGTGAAAATGCACACATTTCACCGGAAATAGTTATTAAACTAAATATTATTTTTATTGTTGCATAATCTTTTCATTTTTAGCACTTGCTAGAAAGTATAGTTTAACAACACCAGCAGCAATAGAAACACGACAGTAGTAACATTTTTTCTGTGGACAACAATGTAAATCTGTAGTATCAAAACTAAGGGAGGGACATAAAAAAAAGTCGCGACTATTTTCTTTTTTTTCTAATTTTTACGCAAGTGTAGACGTAAGTGAACAACCAAGTTTAGAAACAACAACGGTCATAGTCATAACACTAATGAAAATGAAAGGGAAAATAGACAGCAACAAAGTCTATTTTAGTTTAAAAGGTACAATTTCCATTTGAAATCATGTCTGCCTCTGTCATCATGCTAATAAAGCATGTGGCACTAATTTGCAATACAAGCAGCCTCCTGCTACACGTGGCATTGGCATAAAACTGTGTAGCAGTAGTGATCTCGATGCTCTGCTGTGTCTAAAANAAAACTGTGTAGCAGTGGTGATCTCGATGCTCTGCTGTGTCTAAAACATTTTTGTGTAGGTCTACGCAAATAATACTCGCATCCGTTATATTTACATACAGACCAACAGCATGAGATCTTTTTCTCGGAAAGAGAAGAACGTGTCACAAAATTGGAATTGTAAATAATTTTACTTGCGTAACTACCACTTACAACTAGGGACAATATTATACACAAAGCGTTATATAAGTAGTACTCGCTACGGTTAGTTGAGTTTTGAGACACACAATGAAAACACATTAGCGCTACAGTGATGATGACAATGGTGAAATAACACAAAAATAATAAATGGTAACAGTGGAGTGCAAGTGAAAGCAGAGAGAAATTTGTTGGTAGTGTTATTATACATTTACAAGAGCAGCAAGCAAAGGGCGGTCTCATTCTGTCTTTCTTCACCCCTTGAATGATAGTTTATTATTATTATTATTACGCTGTATATGAGGAGGAGGAGGATGATGATTATGGGATGCTCAAAATAATAATAATAATAATAATAATAATACTATACAACAAAATCCTTACAATATGCTCTTTTCTCTCAATGGTTTCATCACTATTCCTTTTTCACTTTCACTCTCTGCTCGTTTTCAACTGTCCATCGTCCTTTGCAAGAATCTGACAATAGTACGTCGAGGACTCCATAATATTGCACTACCAGATGGCTTCCATTAGCAGCCTATTGAAAATACACACTACTACTAAAATCTATACAAATTTTCCTGGAATATAAAAATGAATTGCCATTATTGCTATTTTTACAACAAAATGCCTACAGATCATTTATTATTGAGCGCCACTCTACTTTTACCTATTGATATACTCTGGCGAACTTTTTAAAATGTTGATTGCATTCCGGCTGTCACGAACTTTTTATGTCACCAATAAAGTATCCGCTCACCCTCAGAATCAATAAACCTCTCACTCCGACATTCCATTTCAAGTATAAAAAAACTTGACAAGTTTTCGGTGTTCTACTATTTTAATGCTTCTAGTTGCTGTTCGTCTCGCTGTCTTGAGCAACCCTTCTAATATATACCCCCTGGCCTTGTAAACTTAATCCCCGTGCTTAAAAAATGCACTCGTTGGTACATGTTTCTAAGAAATGTCCAAGGCTGCTCGTAAATGCCTTTCAAGGTGTACATGCATGCTGTATCCAAACCTGTTTTCAGTCAGTTTGGATCCATTACATTGAAGAAACTTTAGATGTACAGCGTAGAGGAAAAAATGAGAGCACCAGCAAAGTAGTAAAGTTATTTTTGTTATATGATGGCAGCAACGGTGCTCATTTTTCAGCAAAAAAAAAACATTTACCATCTTTTTCCATTTATTCCTTTGCTGCGTTGTTTATGTTTTAAAATGATATATCCGTCCAAGTGCACCTCGTCCTAGAGTTGCTACTTTTTGAGTCCAGAGAATACGACTGGCTATCACACAAGACAGCAACAGCGAGAGTATAAAAGCATGAGGGATGAGTGGATAATGCAGTGTACATAAATTACACGGTATTTCGGTTTAAGGCCGAGTAAAATGGATACACGAGTTGGCAGAAGGAAGAAAAGCAACACCGAAGCAGTAAAGTATGTTGATGAAATACAAAGTATGAAAGGAATGTCTAGTTACATTATTATCATTTGATATCAAATTGATTTCCATCTCCATAATAATAGTCATAGGTGCATCCGTTCCAACGTACTTACAAACGGGGCAAATTTTTTTCTCTATGTTTTATAATAGACATCTATTCCATAAGGATATTATGAAGGAGATGAGAGGTACAAATTTGATGAGATCGAATGTGACGTGAGCCATATTGGATATTTGAGTTTATTCCCTGCTTTTTTCCAATTCCTAAAAAGCCTTATCTCCAGCAAGAGCAACCCCAAATTTATAGTCTTACAAGCAGAAGAAGACCTGCTACTATTATCACTGTCTGCCTATATGTTTTTTCTTGTGGGGAAATCGGTAAGAGTGCGATGTTTTGCAGGCTATTTTGATGGTGCAGGGCATCCCGATAGTGGAGAGGATGATGATGATGATGATGGAACCATTTTGAAATATAGAGTTCTTTCCCGTTTCTTTCTCTTCCATTCTTCTGTCTGTCCCGCCATCACCATCATCATTTTGTTCCATTTTCCCTGAGGATTCATACATACTGCATCATCCGCATCAGAGGTAGTAGGCATTATATATTACACAAAAGAATCATTTTTCAATAGAAGAAAAAACGAAAAAGTCCTGTCCTGGGAGAGTAGAGAAGGCCAAACTACACACACTCACAAGTGCATTTTTCGATATTCTTTTTTCCCTTGTTCTCAAATTTAAGCCGAAACTATGCATCATCAACATTCCCGGAGCTTATATCTACAATAACATAGAGAAACTTTATAGTTGAAAAGAAGAGCAGCAGAAAAAAACAGCAGCAGTGGTGTTGAAAAAATAGGTCCGGGCAAAGAGACGGGAAAAGTATGGCAAAGTAAAATGGCAAGGTTCAAAGTATGCATAAAAAGCTGGAGAGAAAACTGAAAATATGGTCCAGCTCGATGCTAGACTACCCATATTACTTTATGCATGCACATTTTTTTCGCTGTCAATAACTCACAAAACACCAGGCCGTACTGCTATAATAATATTCACGAAAAACACCAAAAAAGGTACCTGTAAGCGATAGGGCTTGTCGACTAACATGAAATGGAATAATAAGCCGGAATAATTTGGAACTTTGAAGTCGACAGCGACGATGATGATGATGTTCCCAATTGTACTCGCGTCGGTCCCTACACTAAAGGGATACAGGCAGTGTAGAGGGTAGATTGCTATTTTGAAAGTGTTTTTTGAATATAAAACCTACGTTCTCTTCCTTTTTTCTCAACTCTGTTCCAGAGTTTCATTTTCCACTCTGCTATTATGCACCTATTCAATTTGATTTTGAGTTTCACATTTACCTTTTTTTATCTTTCCTGCTCCTAGTAGTGCTACGATGACTCACAACTCAGGATTTTTTGTTTTTCCAAAAAACTGAATTTACACCTGGATATATTTCACACGGAGAGAGAGTGAGAGAGAAAGAAAGAGAAACTAAAACTAACACTCTTCATATCGCGGCCATCATCACTTTTCTATGGTGTACCCATTGTGGTAAACGAGAGCCCCGACCTTTGAAATGAATTCTAACAGATGGGTGAACAAGTCGAGCAGGTTTATTCAAATTACGGGAGTGGTGATAAAAATAAAATGTAATTGTCTCCAGCAAAGAAGGAGTCTTCAGAACAAATAAAGTGCGCGCAGCGGCGTGTGCAAATTTGTATAAAATTCATATTTGAGAATGGCACTCTTTTGTGAAGATAATAATTGGCAAAATAAAGTTTTTTGCTAAAGGGAATGACATTTTTTTAATATCATTTCAATTTACTCGTCTCGTCATACGGCTGCTATTTTGAGATAAAAAAATCAACTTTGAACATGAACTTGGATTATTATGAACACTATACTCGTCTTCAATAAAGCTGATAATGATGTATGTACTTACGACGATACGATTATTTTGGAATTCTTTTCTTCACCACGAAATTGCTATCAATGCACCTTCTATTCAATACGTCATTACTGCGACCTTTCATAAAATATTACCTCATTACAGGAATCATAACAGTCACATTCATTTTTTTTTCATTCATTCCAGAGGGTCCATTGTCCACGGTTGGTGGTTCTTTAGAGAAAGAATTTTTTCGCCGGCGCTCGTTACCAGCACCATCATGGCACGTCTCTGCTGGGTTNTTTTTTTCATTCATTCCAGAGGGTCCATTGTCCACGGTTGGTGGTTCTTTAGAGAAAGAATTTTTTCGCCGGCGCTCGTTACCAGCACCATCATGGCACGTCTCTGCTGGGTTGTTATTTTGGTCGGGTGTAATCCTCCCTATTCACTTTCCACCCAATCTCTCGACTTATCTTCATCGTCATTCTGATGGTGTTGTTGGGTGTTGGTGTATACCTACTACTTACTATCATTTTTGCCGCAACTATTATTGTTGTTAACATTATTATCACACTGCAACCGTTGTACCTAAAATTGTATTTTTCCTACAAAAAAGTTCTGTGATGTTGTGTAGTGCATGGTGCATAGTGCATATACCGTACGACACATGATGCGATTTGAACGTACAAGCAGGAGAAAGCAAGCCAAAACCGGATATGTTCCATTCATACACCAAAAACGACAACCTCACATCCGGTGCGGCTTTAGAAGATTCCCCAGCATTACTTCGTGACCCCGCTATACACGCGGTCGTACACAGACAACATGGAAAAAGGTACATGCAGACACACGGTCGTATCTAAACAATTTTAGTGTATCTTTATGAAAAGTGTGGGGAAATGCACTATGTGGAAGGAACGACGACGATGAGATGACGATGATAGTCTATTTATAGGAGACTTCCCTGACTAAGCTAACAAGACTGGTAGATGTAGAGTATTATGTCATCATATATTTCCCCGTTCAACCCCCATTTGGTACATCTGCCTAGCAGAAATACTACCCTAGAATTTCTATTTTGTTTGGCAGGAAGAAGGAACACGATACGTAATGGTATGCAACGCAATATGTTGTATTATATATGTCCGTCAGCAGTGTACGCGATGGAATTATGATGATGATAGGAGGGAACGACGGCAGAGCTACCCAGGTTTTTTCTAATACAAAATGCTGATATTAATGTAAGGTGCAAAGTCGCCCAAGTAGAAAAAATCAAGAAGAGAAAAAGAGGTTCATGCACTGGTGGTGGTGAAGAGCTATTGGGGGAAAATGACAGTAATGTGATGGGAAAATGATTTTTATGACTGGACTCTCTCTCTCCCTCTTCCTAACTCGTTGCTAATATGTACACATACACACAACTGACGGAGGTACCGGGTAACTTTAGCAGAAATGTGTGCACACACAAGAAAGTCCTTTTCGTCTTCTTCTAGCTCTCTTCTTCCTTTTGCCGATTAAGTCATCATAAAGTTCAGACACGTATAAAGGTCAGAAAAGAAGAATGGTACGGAAGCAAAGAAAAATGGAAAAGATAGCATATTAGAGAATGAATGGAATGCATCGTACAGGTATATATACATGCACAGTTATGATAAAAAGTATAGGATAAGTATTTTGGGGGAAGATGGGCAAAGGCATAAAAAGTTTGAAAACGTAGTGCGGCTCTCTCACTCCATGCCACTTCATGACGACACACTTCTTTTAAAGCAAAAAGAAGTGGATTATGATACCGACAGCTCACAGCAGCGGCAGGAGCACACGACTTTTGGAGAGAGAGAGAGCACAAGGACAGAATGGAGAAGGAAGGGTAAAAAAGGTGAAAGGGAGATTAGAGAAGATGATAGTGTAATGGCGATGTATACTATGATAGCATGTAGAGCTAGCCAGCAAGGAGGGGTATATGGTCTGGTCATGCACGGTGCAACTTCATCAGAATGATGAATACACACGATCGTGTAATTTTGCTGCAGGGAAAAAAGTTAGGCCAGGAACAGTTGTCAGTGCGGGACGTACGGGTATGTGCATGTGGTCTAGGAAAGATTTATATACCTTGCCTACAGCTTTTAGTAACTTTTTTTCCCTCAGACATAATATTTCTTTTCACAGTGACACAATGCAGCATAATATTATTAATAAGATAATATGAAAGTAATATTTTCTTGTTTCTTCTTCTTATTACTTCGCCGACAAAGTAGATATCAATTAATCACTTGTCGGTTCGAAGAAAGTCTTGTCAACTTATTTGTAGATAAGCTAGGCTGAGTGAAGTTATGGGATAAATCAAAAAAAAGTTGGCCGAGAAAGGAGAATTAATGCTGTGATCTGTCCAGCAGGGGTGAAATTACAGATATAATGGGGATTTATATGGATTATGGTAATGTAGTCGTCAATTGCATTTTTATAGGGTTTCCACACCGCGAAAATTATAACAAAATTAAGAAGTAACAACAACTTGAACATTGATTGCATTTGTCGTTGTTGGCCTTATTTCATAAAGAATAGAATACGCTTTACGAAAGAAGCAGGCGATTATGATTATGACATTTCGCGCAAACATGCAGTCAAAATCAGCTTTAATTCTGCATTTGATTGCGATGTGACTTGGCTTCTTAGTTGTGGATTTGATGTGTAATGTCGATAGTGTCATTTCAGCTTTTATCTTTGTTACTAGGAATCCCTCTGTATGTGTATGAAACAGACATTCAACCTTCAGGAGAAAAAAACAAGATGGGGAGAATGCACAATAAGTAAGAATTTCTCAGGAAGCTCCAACAAAGTATTTCTCCCGAATATTTCTTTCTTGGCTGGGAAAGTAACACATCCGCCCTGTCGTTCGTAACAGGAGGGTGCATCTGACGTTACGTACACAAAAGAAGTAATACATAAGAAGTATTCTTCATATAAATCTAGTAGACATTTTTGTAGGGACCCACTGTCTCTTCTTTGCGACACTCTATATATAGATGCACTATTAAGCACCCATACAACACAAGTAGTATGTATGTGAGTTTACATGTAAGGTCCTGGGAATAGCAATTTTATTAGAACATTGCCATATATACAACCCGTCGCTTTCGAAAAAGTGGAGTGAGCGGAACCTTGGAAAAAGAAAGCTTTCCTTGACTTCCTTACAGGGTTATAGGCTATGCTAACAGAAGGGTTCTTTTTGTAAAGATGCAACAGTATCACGATCATCATAATCATCATCACCGGTATCATCATGACATTAGCAAGTTGTACAAAAACACAGCTTTAATGGAAATACGTCGTTCAATATGCTTGTATATACGTATACACACATGTTAAGTATATTTATGAACATGAACACTCTGGGGTACATATTTATGGGAAATTTCTTTCCATCGGAAAAGTCATTTTCACATATTTTCCTCTTTAGGCTCGTGCATTTGTTCCTCTTGTTCGGAATGAAAGGAAACCCTTTCATGGAAAAGTTACTTCTCTCTGACTCTCTTGCTCGTCCTATAACCCATGCGGCAATATGTATCATGTAGGTATGCATCTATACCATTTGGCCTAGGAACTGCCCTACCAGATTGTGTGGCCGTCCCAAAACATGATCTTGTATACCTATCACTGTATTTTACACTAATAATAAAAGCTTTGTTCGGGGAACTTGCTATGATAGAGAAAGACGGTGTTAAAATGTGTTGTTTTGCTTATAACAACAAAAAGCGAAAGTTATATGTGCTTCCCTGCATACAAAAATGAAACACATGTTGTATTTCTGGAGAGAGTGAAATAGTTTTTGTTTCGTGTTTTTTGTTGTATTTGGAAGTAATGTATCGATTAGACGTCCAAAATGTTTCCTGCATTTTGCCACAACCTACAAGTGCATTTTTGGTGCACCGTGGTATTCTGCTTCCCTTATCTATTTTTTTTAGCAATGATAGTTTAGTCACTTGGGTAGCGATGCATTGTTCTAGTCTACCATAGACGACGACATATAAAGTACGACGAATCTTTACACTAGATTGAATATTGAACTGACGCTGACATAGTGGAATGCTGGAAATAATTCTGGAGAGAGTGAAATAGTTTTTGTTTCGTGTTTTTTGTTGTATTTGGAAGTAATGTATCGATTAGACGTCCAAAATGTTTCCTGCATTTTGCCACAAACGATCGGCTGCATTTTTGGTGCACCGTGTTCTATTTCCCTTATCTATTTTTTTTAGCAATGATAGTTTAGTCTCTTGTGTAGCGATGCATTGTTCTAGTCTACCATAGACGACGACATATAAAGTACGACGAATCTTTACACTAGATTGAATATTGAACTGACGCTGACATAGTGGAATGCTGGAAATAATGGAGGCGTCAAGCCAGTGAAGTGTATTGTTTTCAGGTTCTTGGGAAGCAAACGAGAGAAAAAAATCCTGGAGCGTTATTGTGTTTGTGTGACTTTCCGAGCAAAAATGCAACTTTTTCTAACCGTTTCCTTATAATAGGACGATATGTAGTCAACGGTGTCGAATAACTAACTAAACACGTACTTAATAGGCATCTTTTGCGAGGAGTAAAAAAAGTGTGACACAAAGGAAAAGATTTCTCGTTTTTCTTCGCGTCGATTACAATTTGATATGGTTTGATGCATTTCAAGGAAAAATATTGTGCTACAACCTGTGCGTTGTTCCGAGTTCCAAATAAGGAATCGAGAACAACAGACGGGAAAGTTAACTTTTTCTATTCATTATGAATGCATGAGTGATGATGATTATATGTAAGTTCGCAAAAAAAGGAAAATGAGAAAAAGATGTGAGACGAGACGAAAAGTCGACGAAACCAAAGTTGCACAGGTTTTTGCTACCAGAAAATCGTAATTATGGTGTCAGAATCACGTTACGGGAGAATTATAAGGTGCTGTCAACCATTTTTTCTTTACAAAGGTCGTGAATGTCAGCAGCCAGTGTGTTGTGATGCAGTTACTCCTAGTCTGTCATACTTAGTCAAAGGGAAATTTAATGATGACAAGAAAACAATGTGTGCCTTTTTGCATTTTAGAGGTTGGAGATACCTTGATGGAGTATAATGTAGCTTTGGCATAGGTGGTGTAGTGTTACAAACGTAAAATACTGTTTGATGTTAGGCAAGGAAGCGAGAAATATTACCAGTTATTTGAAGGTGATGTTGATGTCATTCTAAAAGTAAGAACAACTCGCCATTTTCCGGGAGAGATGTGTCGTGCGTTGTGACCGACATATGTTGTGTAATTCCTAGTAAACTGCTGTTACATTTTGTGTATATTATTTACTTGATTCAATGCCAGTTGTGTAAGTGATAAGATCTGTTTGATTTCATCATCTAAAAGGCCTTGT
>JAHZNB010003615.1:0-32924 GCA_027744295.1 Callyntrura guangdongensis
AAGATAAAAACTTACATTATCCTCTAAATTTTCTTGTATGTCACCATTCAACAAAATCTCTACTAAAAGTGTCATAACACAGCCGCTAAGAACGAAAAGCGTACATAAGATTTTGGCTGCAAAGTAGTATATCATAATGTGGCATTAGACTATTAGATATTGTCACACGACGGCACTCTCATAATCGGAAATGCTACTACGCGTGACACGTTCTCGAGTTAATCATTTTTCTCCCTCACCTTCAAGAAGAGCAGAGCTAGCTTACCAAAAAGCTAACAACGTGCTTAATTTGCAGTTCAATTTTACGACGGTTTGGCGCTTGGTGTGTGTTGGTTACAACAGTCTCCTGGAATTTACAAAAATAAATGTCAATCTGATACCGATCTCAAGGACGTTCACGTTTTTTTATATTTTTGAAAAACTTTAATTCCATTAGGCGATAATTTTAATACAATAAGTATTAGTATTTGCAAAGATGTTCTTGGGATACATAATTCTGGTGCAGTGTCCTTTAATTGCAGTTTTCTTGATGATGATGCGCGTAAATATTTATTTAAAAATTCTAGCAACAAAGTAAACTACAAACTTAGCATTAAATTCCTTCTCATCTTGATAATGACTCTGATGCATGATCATTTAGCAAAGCACGATCTAATAATTTTGAGTCAATATAGTGCTTGTTCTTCTAACATTTTTAATAATACCCTTTTAACTACATTTTTCACACATCACATTGCAGATGAGATCACGCTCCTTGATTTCACTCCCAACGGGAAAAAGTCTCCAAGACCCGCATCACATACACTCTTGCTTGCACGTTCGTACCAAATATATAACTAAATGTAATTACCACCTCTACACAGTATACATTTCATTATACATACATTACAATACAAAGAAGATAGCCTGTAAAAGTAAACATCACCACCACCCAACAGATAAAGAGCTCCATTTTCATCACCACGGCCATGCATGGCATAATATGGCTATATTATACCGCTTACTTTGGAAAGTCAAAAAAGTATATCACCCACCGCCACCACCAGCAACCAAGTAAAAAAACTTCCAAGTTGTTGCTCCAACTATCAGATCCATCATCATCATCATCACAATATCGTGCTTGCTTCCTTGCTTCTCATTTCTCCCTGTACGAATTTGCTTGTACAAAGAAAACAACTCAAAAGAGACTCAGTTTTGTCGTCTTTCTTTTTTTCCCTGTTGAGATTCTACCAATCTCTTTGCCTGCCTGGGTCCAGCAAATGCACAGAGATATGCTGGGTGGCAAAACCACCATGTCCCAAGAAGAATAAAAACACAAGTGTATAGAACGTGGAAACGGCGATGATGATGATAAGTATATTTAGTGGCGTGCATTTAGCAGACTCCAGTTTAGTAGTCATTTGGCTCTTGTCGCTAGCGTTTTGTGCCGCGCCCTATACCACACAGTCGTCACCAACGGCCCCGTGTCGTCGTGTCTGCTACATCATCACTCGTGTCAAAAGAGACACAGAGAAATAACATTTTGCACACGGTTATATTTACAAACTTGTCTGGCTACTGGGTCTGGAGAAAATATAGAGAGAACACACACATTGATATGATATTATGATACCTGCCGAAATCTGCAAACACGAATTATCAGTGTCGCCCTTTAATCAACATTGCAAATAGAAAAAGGGAGTCAATATTTAGCGAGAAAAGACAACAGACACGTCTAATTTACTGTCTCTTTGGAGTCTTTTATACACTTTGCAAAGTATACTCTCAGTTTATCTAGTGTCATTTCTATCCGTCTGTGTGTTCCTCTCCCTAATTGATCTGGAATTAAGATGATGCTAATGAGAACGAGTTTAGCTAAAGACCAGGAAAACCTAGAGTGCTACTTGTGTCGACTGGAAAATCAAACTTAATTACGATCGTTGTACGGTCGTACAATCTGTTCTTATACCGCCTTGTCTCCAAAGCGGCGTGGCAAACAGATAGGCAATAGACCTGTCTTCTCCAACATTGCCCCATTTGTTCGCCCTCCAATGTCACCGCTGCTGCTGATACAGTCATCCGGATCATCGATAAAAAGAGGCTGAAGGACAAAGAAATTGTATGCAAAGTAATAACAATGCAGTATTAGCAGATGTGTACAATTGTATAGGGTGAAATACAGAACATAGTATAAAAAATATAAATGCTATTTTTTGCACTTTTTGTGGTTGTGTGTTGACGCAAGTTTTCATCCTGTCAAAAATAAAGTTTGAACAGAGCAGCCGTCTAAACAAAAAGTGGTTAATGAATACGACGACATACCCCTTCCAATTTTTTTCTCTCGTGTCTAAAAGCTTTTCCTCTCTCTAAAAGTTCCCTCTTCACAGTTCAACATTTTCAGAGATTTTTTTTCTGAGAGAGAAAGTGCACTTTATCTACCTTCCTTATCGTCTCCACACACGTTTCATGCTCCTTCTCCTCCTCCTGTTTGACTTTGACTCGGGCAATTCAACAGTTGTTGCTGTTGTTGGCGTGGTGAGTCGTTGTACTAGTAAGTTGTAACTCGTTGTTACTCTTACTGTAAATCTTGTTCTGGTGACAAGAATATTCGAACAGGTGACAGTCATTGCGATAATAATTACTCTCTATACTCTCTGCTCTCGTTGCAAAAGTAAGTTGTAACTCGTTGTTACTCTTACTGTAAATCTTGTTCTGGTGACAAGAATATTCGAACAGGTGACAGTCATTGCGATAATAATTACTCTCTATACTCTCTGCTCTCGTTGCAGTGATGCACAGCTAATCAACCGCAGTAACGAACAGGGAAGTAAACTTGTACCTGGGGAAGGTTGACCGGATAAACAAGTTTTTTGCGCTGTTGTGACTAAATCTTCATTTTTATCACAACTCCGTACCAACACCAGTGCAAAGTGCAGTTGTTACTTTTTTGTCCCCTGTCATCATTCATTTCCCTTCATAAAGGAAGCAGCTTCTGCCAGAGAGACAATCCGTGATACTCTCCACCAAACAATAAAACTGTTGCGTTGCGTATATCAAATATACCTGTAACAAAAAAAACTAAATCCACATTTTTTTCACAATTTCCGCAACAAAAACTCTGCCCTATTTAATTAAACACACCCTCATTAACCACTCACACTACCATTTACCGATCATCGATCTGGTGTGTCGTCTGTGGTGTTCATCCGGAAGTATGCAACTTTAAGCAAAAAAACTCAGAACCCATTCCAGTTTCACCTCATCATCAGTTACCGTTAGAGACTACTACTATCCGATCTCTCGTCCTCGCCGTGTGTGACACTTTTACCTGACGTTCCTATTGTTTCTCCACTCTCTCAGAGTGAGTTTCCAATGGCGATGTATCATGTAACACGTGCAACGCCATTTTGTCGTGTCGGTACGCTCTCATCTCATCATCGTGGGAATGAACACGCGTAAATATTTACTATTTTTACTACTCGATCGATCGTAGTCTCACACCAAAAAATATTTCACGACTTCATCTCATCATCATTGTCCTTTCTCTCTCTCTCTCTGGTGTATACACACTTTGAATGNCGTAGTCTCACACCAAAAAATATTTCACGACTTCATCTCATCATCATTGTCCTTTCTCTCCCTCTCTCTGGTGTATACACACTTTGTATGTCATTCTGTGAAAACATTTTTTTCCACCTGAGACACAACACATATTTTCAGTAATTGTCATCATCATCATCATCATCATCGTCTCTCTTTCTACTAACATATCTCTATCTCTATTTAATAGAGATAGACACCCCGATTCTACATGCAAGCCAATAATATAATTGTCATCATCATCATCATCATCGTCTCTCTTTCTACTAACATATCTCTATCTCTATTTAATAGAGATAGACACCCCGATTCTACATGCAAGCCAATAATAGCAGTAACGGAACTCTTCCTTCACATCCTGACAAGACCTTCATGTAAGTTAATTTTTTTGTGACAGCGCAGCATTTTGTGTTGTGTTGCTGCTGCGACTGAAAGGCTTTTTTTTACTGTTATTGCTAAAGACCTTTTATCATCATTCATTTTCCATCTTTCCTTTTCTCTCTCTCTCTCTCTCTTCACCGGTCATTTGACTGTTTTTGACTTTGACTGCCCATATCTCACCTCATCATCGTACATTCCTACAATAGTCATCAGAAGCAATGTTGCCGTTGTATCTGCCTCCCGTATCCAATTAAACCCTCTCCCTCTTGATTTGATTGTCAATTTTTGCATAACCATCTTCCTTGTTATTACGAACAGCTAGTTGCTATAGAATTTTGCGTGATTATCATCCATTTCCATCATCGGTCCATGCCATTTTTTTTCTCGTTTTCCTGTCCCCTGCCATGTATGTAATGTCCATCTCATCGTTTCATGTCATCTCTGTCTACATGGTTGGTTGATCATGTCATATGAACTGTGAAATTGTAAATCACAATCATACAGATATACAGACAACCATAAAATGCGAGATAAGTTGGGTATGTATTAAACCCGATGTCCTCGGCAGCAACTGCAGCAGAGATTGTTGATTTCTTCTGTAGGGATTATAAGTGCCTTGTTAAATTCCATGACACGAAGATGATTTAAAATGGCAAAAACATTTTTAGGCTTGGCCGAACTTCTCTACCTACTGGCCATTTCCTCACACTCCACAACGCGCATCAGGAAAAGAGCATTAAAAATTGCGTTTTCATCCTGTGTGACTCCCACGGTGCCACATTGCATGTTTTGTTGCATCGCTTTTCCTGGTGCGAGTCTTCTTGGTACAATAATAACATGAATAATGGCGAGGCATGTTGTGTTGCTGATACGCTTAATACAGTCTTGCTTTGCTTCGCTTATACCCAACTCGTTATTATTATTGCATTCATACTGTCCTGGCTTATTGACTTTTAACAAGAAGACTGTTGACTTGAGCTAATGAGCAAAACAATAGCGTCTTGTCGATGATGATGGTTGATGGGGTCTAGTTTAATGGCAAATGAAAAAAATAGGTTCCGTTGTTTTTAAACGAACTTGGGTGTTGTTCTTAATGGTCATTTTACTACTAAATGGCTACCCGAGAGAGAGAGAGAGAGAGAGAGAGCGCGAGCGAGAATAGGGAAGACGACACACAGTAGAGCAAAAAAACTACCGTTTTTGCTTCTCCCTCCATTCTCTGCTTGACTGTAACAGAAAAAAACAGAATATAGACTAGGTACTACACACGCCTTCTAAAATGAACCTTTTGCATATTATTTTGCACTCCTCAAGCTGTAAAAAAGTTATAAATAAGCAAGCAGGCCCCAACCTAGAGAAAAAAGCAAGTATCCTTTTAAATGAGGCATTTTGCAGTTTGCACTAATAACACAGCCATTGCAACTAATGGTAACTAACTACATTTATGACAATGATCAACTTAAAAAGTCATTTTGTAATAATGAAAAACAACGGACGGGAGGATGAACAAGGCCACGCCAGGGAAAAGGACAATTTGTCTGCTTTACAGAACATACAAGAGTTTCGACTTGATAAACCTTTCATCATTGAAGTTTACATAGCTTCCATATTTTTCTGATAACGGCGTTAGAATTTTACATTGCAGGTTGCAGAAGACACTACGCCACCTCACACAGCAAACTTTTTCTCCGCTGCGCGCTATTCTGTGAAGAAGCTAAAGAAGTTTCTCTATTTGTTTCATTGTTATTTTATTATCGCTCCTTTTCCTTACTGTATTGATGTCAGTGAGCAGGAGAGCTGGCGAAAAGAGAGAGAGAGAGAGAGAGACCTTAGGTTCCGTATTTACCTATTTTTGTCGTCGTCGTCGCCAGCAGGCTAGTTCACAGTTCTTGTTGATTTCTTTGGTAAATTATACACTGCGTAGTAGCGCAGTTTAAGTTGCGCATTTTTATGATAATATTACAATGTAATAACTATAATACATACAAAGAATAATAATATAACATGCAAAAAAACGCTATCATCCGCATCCTTTACTCTCTGAGAGTAGACACCAAGATTACTTGTATAACAGAGAAGAATTATTAGGATTATAATTATTTACTTCTATTTAAATACCCTCTCGCCTTTACCCATATCATGTCCGTAGGGCAAAACGAAATGGAATAAAATGACGATACCAGAGAAAAAATCACCGTAATCGCGGTCCGTGTTTGTGTGTGTGGACGCATCATGTTGATACGCAAACGGGGTGTAAATGTAAAACCAGCTAAAATCTGGTACAAAGTACAACAGTAGTAGAAAATCGCAGCAAAAATTAATGCAAGCAACAGTAGCAGCGTCTGTAGGCATTATCATAATCATCATCATCATCGTCGTCGTCGTCCCCTCGACATGCAACAGTCGACCTTTAAAGGTAGAAAGTATCGGGTAATATCCCCAACACGCTCATCCATCAACACGTCGGTCTCGTCGCCGGTCACCACCACATCCCTCTCTTTACGCTGTTACCTATATTCCATTTAAGATCGTTATTATGTAAATAAATACCTGTTCACCTATATACCCAATATCATCATTTTCCATTTTTACAACAATAACAGTAATAATAGTAAAGTATAAATAAACCCAACAATCTCGCTCGCTCTAGAAAAGAGAACTTCTTCTCAGGTTGCTTCGCAATAAGTCTGGTTCTGGTTTTCTGGTACAGGCTTTGCCTACAACTCCTTTTACCTTACTTTTCCATCGACATCATTGTCGTCGTCTCTCTTCTCTCTCTGCGTGTGAATGAGTCAACTACCAACAAGCAGAAGTAATAGCACTTAAAAGTGTTCTTGTTTCCTCTTTCTCTGTCTCTCTCTCCCTCTCCTTTTCTGCTCCATTCATTCCTTTACACAAGTACACAGAGACGGACAGGCAGATGAAGAAGCACTTTAAAATACACCAAAGCCCCTCACACCTTTTACCTGAGTGGTGTGTATGTGTGATTGTGTGTGTTCGCGCGATGTTTATTAAAACCCAGAACAAAACTTGATTAATATTGCTTTTCTCGTACTGCTGCGCCAAGACGCAATAAATAACGCTTTATTGTGACATATATTATTACACTATACTTCATAGATGCATTATAAGTAGGTATATGTGTTACTCTGAATCCCGTATCTAGATATATCATCTCTCTCTCTCCCTCTGCTATTCTGTTTGACCCTCTCTTCTTCTCGTTCCTCTTTATCTGCTCCGTGTTCACCTGACTGAACTCTTTGAAACTTTTTGAATGCAGTTGAAACGAATAGGAAATCTTGTTGAAAATGTAACGTAATGGATTTAATCTTTAAATCCTCCTGCATAATATTCTCATGAGCATGACGTGAAGACGACGATGATGATGCTACTGCCGCGCTGCTGCTGAGAATTCAATTCTTAGCTTCTCTCATAATACACGCCAAATACATAGGTATTTCCTTACCAAGTGTAGGATCAACTCATAGGGGAGGTCTGGGCCAAAACTTGAGTTCCTATTTAAAATCTAATCATTAACTGTTCACCTGTATACATGCAAGACACATACACACACACACTCTCTCTCTCTCTCTGACTCTTTTACTTTGAGATTACATTATTGAATGTATGTATATTAGGTAGGCTTGATTGCATTGTTACGGACAGCGTACATACAAAATAGTTGGACGTTATCGATATGCTATCTACAGAAAACAGACAGGGTGCAAAAAGGGTTGATCGCCTTTACTGATCATTGCTCGCTTGCTCTCTGCTAAAATGCTTTGTTGCTTTGTTACGCATAATAATAATATATCATCGTATTTATCATCATCGTTTTTCATATCACCATATAATCCCTACTACCTGCACTCTCTGTGCCGTTTTATTGCTTGTAGCTATATTCGCATAATAGCAGTAGCTGTTGTAGTAGCGGTGGTAGTTCCTCATCGGCTGGTTGCTAGTACTGATATACTGAGGAAAATTTGAAGTTCAGTTGTTAGTTAACTGCCGGCCTTTAAAGGTTGCGGCTGTGCTGAGTTTCTTGTTTCTAACGTGAGGGTGCTCATTTTTTTCTTGATTATTTATTCACATCTGGGGTGCTATTCTGAGTTGTAGTCCGTTAAGTGTGGGAAAATCTTTTTTTGGTGTTACAGTCATTTTATTCCTATTTTGGAGAATACTTTTTTCCAGTGGTTTTATATAACTTGATCAAGTTATTTATTTATTGTTGTAATCATGAACATGAAAAATTACTCTACGGAAGAGCATCACACGATAGGGTGGGTTACATGACTTTATAGGCATCATTAAATAGTTGTAAATTTGTAATGTGAGATTTATCTTTCAGGATAAAAGGTTGTCCTGGCAACACTGCATAAAATAGTAATAATCTAATTGATTTTTTTTTGTTGTTTTTTTTGTGTAGAAATCCACCATGGTGGAACCGGAGAACGAGAATGGAGCGTCGCCTGTTGGTGGTGCTCTGTTTATTCGTTGTCGCCTGCGCAGCCCTTGTTGTCGCACTCGCCTCCTCAAATTCCATCTCGCTTCTAAGAAAAGGTAAGAGTGGCCGGCTCTTTTTTATTAGGAGTCCCAAGTCACTATTAAACAAATACACTAATAAAAAAATAAAAGTAAATTCCACAAAAATGCACACCACAAAAAGACATGACTATACGTCACACCTCACCATATCACACACCAAAAAAAGCAAAAGATGCTGGTTTGCAGTATTTATGCCGTGTAACCGTAAAAAAGTAATTGTAGTGCACATTAACGCACGTAATGTTACCGTAAAACTTTTATTTATTATTTCATTTGAGTTGGTTGTTGACACAATTTTTTTTTGTAAAGTTGCTGTAAAAAAATTGACAGTTGTTGGATGGCACTCATTTTTATGAAAGCATATTATATCACCGTAAATTTTTTTGTTTGATTAAAATATTTTGTAATAGTAATAATATGCATTTATAGATATGAATTGATTATGTAACAAAAGTCGCGCTGTAACAAAAATGCTATAACGCAATTGTGCACAAATAATGACAAAAATTGGCACAAAAATCCCATTAACGTATTTATTATTTTATTTTATTTATCTATTTATTTATTTATATTAATAACACACACGTCATGTATATTGTAGGAAACAGTTTGAAACGTTTGAAAGCAAAAATCGGTACCAGTTGCCATTTAAGTAGTTTAGCACTTTTTAGTCTACAATTTTCCGTATGTATGATCACCAGGAATGGAACAGCATTTGACCCAAATGTGAGAGAATATCAGTAATTTGATACAATTCGATATACCGACTATACTATTAGCAAACAAAAATTAATACAAGTTACAGAAAAAAACAGCAGGAAAGCAAAACCTATTTAATCTTTTAAAAATGCAAGTCTATAAAATTAAAATTCGTAAAAATTTGAAACTACTCATTATCCAATAGAGAATGAATAAAATGAAGTGGTATGGCGTAACAGATTTTTACAACTTTTAGTAATCAACATAGAGAGAAAGAGAGAGCTCAGCGCAGCAAGTGTTTTTGCTACTGCCTTTTATCAAAATACTACTTTGCCAGTTGGTATCCTATTATAGATAGAGATGAATAATATGAATTGGATAAAAACATCCCACGTGTGCACAGGATTTTCATTATATTTTTTTTGCAAAAAATGCTCCTATTCATATTCATATCGCTATGGTTATTGTGTATTACGTGAGAGTGAGTGCGTATCGTAATTATCATGTTGTAGTAGAACATAAGCCAATTTTAAGTAATATTTCAATCACTTTGAATGTTCCTATTTAGATAATACGATGTATTGTGCGTAGGTAGCTAAAAAAACAGGCTTCTACAATGCATGTTAGTTGTTGTTGTCTAAACGGTAGAATTACTAAGTATTGGAAAAGTATTTTGCGTAAATACCATAAAATATTTATTAGGTGTTTATAAGCATGTAAGCCTAGTTCCGTGGCAAACATAAATTCTTTTCTTGTGTGTAGCAAAAAATGAGTTTTATTGATTGTTTTCAGTAAAAGGTATTTGTATTACAAGTAAACTTATTGCACGGTTGAGTTGATAAATTTACAAAAAAATGTGATTTTGTTTTATAGCCAATTTTTGTAGTAATTTTGATGGCAAGGGACGGTAGTAGGTAGATGAGGTAAACCGATAAAACAATATAATATGTAGTATAGTCGCTGTTAGACGAAAATTTACACATGAAATTGTGGATATACTAGGAAAAAGTCAACTTTAAGAATACTACGAGCAGTTTGTAATACTTGCAGTAACGCTAGAATGACTGCATAATCACTGCAGCAAAGCTGGTCAATTAGACAAGTCTTGAACAATTACTCACAGCTGTACTTAACTTCACATCATTATGGGTAAAGCCCTCAATGGTTTGTTAGGTTTACTACTATGTTCATTAAACAGCGTTGCTGTGTCAAAACTAAAATAAAACTAACCAATGTTACAAGGCTCGTAACCTCTATGATTTAGTCAGTTATCTATTAGTTCATCAGTTAGCGATAGGAATAAAACTTTTGGAGACAAAATACAACGTGAAACAAGTCAACTAGAATTTTTAGTACGAATTTCAACGCCGCCCAAAAAATTAAAATAAAATTGGTATATCATTCACACGAAAGATTACTTGGAAAATTTAGTGTCAATTTCGTTTTCGCAAAAATTCGTGAGTTAAATTTCATTAGTTATCTCCCTTTACCATAAATTCGTAGTATGGAATGTGGAATGAATCAGGAATCAAATACTGACAAACAAGGAGTTAAGGTTTATTCACTCTTTCTCTTAGATTTTGTGCATTCTTTCCACCGTCATCCTCCACTTGCCAAATGATCCATACTACCATACTTGTAACAACAACGATTTTCAAATGTTTTATCTGTCCCATTTTCACCGTGTGTTCCTCTTACTTTTTTTATTGTTCAAGGCTTGTTCACGCGGCGTACTCATTAGTCCCGGCTGCGGCCGATAATGATTATATGCCTAGGTTTATCAAGGAATAAAAACTGAAATTGCACCCTGTATAGATAACTATCGGTGTAAAGAAAAAATAGGGATATTCCCGCGATTCATACATACCTGAGTAAAAAAAATGAAGATAAATTAAATCGATACTTGTTCAAAATAACCAGGTCATATGTTAGCAAGCCTACGGCTAAAAAAATTGACGATATTATTATGTGTACTGCACCAGTGCAATGCTGGCGGCCTCAATAATTTGAACGAAGAAACAAAATAACAACAACATCAGAACAAAAATTCATTTCTCTCTTTTTAAAACAAAATGATAGTTGAACAGATGAATGAAATGAAAAGAGGAAGATTCTGATTTGTAAATGATTCATACTGAGGGAAAAAGTGTTACATCATAAATGTAGGTACAAATGTTAGCAAAAATGCATTTTATTTCATAACTTTGGATCAAGTGTTATCATTTTTGTGAAGAAAAATGCACATCTACGTAACATTTAATGTTAATTTAATGCATGAGAAGATGAGCACCTGTAATAATAGCAACGAGTAAAATCAAAAACTGCAGTAGCAAAAAATGTTCACGCTCTGCGTTCATAATAAAGACTTACATATTTATTTTATGGTGTTTATGGTGTGTAGATATATTTTGTGTAGAGTTTGAAGTTTTGTCGGTGTTTTTGGTTTGTAATTGTTGATGCTGCTATTGTTGTAAGTAGTTTTGTTTTTGTTGCATGCTTGAGCACTTTTGCACTTACATTTGACTTTAACAGCAGAGCAAGTTGTTCCAAATTCTGAGTATATGCCTTCACCAGAAGCCCTTGTCAGCGGTGGAGAAGGGGAATCCGGAGGTGAACGTGCCGGTTACCTGCACGACAATAATCTCTCAGCCGCGTATGCTCCCGAAATATGTGAGACGAAAGGATGTATTCAAGCGGGTAAGCTAATGCATAATATCAAGAAGGAAATCGTTAATTGTCTCGTTTCCTTATTACTGTGCACATATTATGGCACCTGGCATTGCGACATGCTAATGAAGTGCCTGATGGCAAAAGAGAGAGAGAGAGAAAAAATCTTCATCTTTTTGTATCTCTTTGTAGCTGCAACCCTCCTAGGCAACATGGACGATTCAGTGGACCCTTGTGACAACTTTTACCAATTCGCTTGCGGAAACTTTGTCGCCAACACGATCATCCCTGATGACAAGACCCAGATGACCACGTTCGGCATGCTAAATGACAAACTGGATGAGCAAGTGAGACGTCTTGTTGAAGAACCCGTCAAGGAGGAAGAACCCAAAGTTTTCAAGCTGGTTAAGAGGCTTTACCAAAGTTGCATGAATAAATGTAAGTGTTTGAGTATTTTATTATGATAATTATTATTACTTTTCGTTTTATCTTTTGTTTTTTCCAATCACATTATCATCAGAAGAACATCCTTAAAAATGCACATGCATAAAAAAAGACAACTATTGCGATAATCTTATACATGTCGTAGGTCAGAGTACGAAACGAACCAAGATAAAGACAAAAGGATAAAAACATGTGTATAAACAAGTTAAAAAAAAATTAGAAAGGGAGAAGTTAAGAAGTATATATCCTTATGTAAAGCCGGTGCATATAACACAACTTGACATCTTGAACCTCCCATACATAAACGCATAACATATACATTTCAAATCTCGACTGTCAGTTTGCATAGTACAAACAGAAACAAAAGTAAACATCCACCTATTTCACATCTTGTCGTGTTTACTTGACTTTTTGGATAGTGTCGGACTGACTGATAGAGAGAGAGAGAGAAATTGTTTGGATTGCACCAATTTCCCACTGACATAATAGTGGTTCGTATTATCTATCTGCTTGCCTGACGCACACAGAGATACATATTATTGATGTTGCGCAAAACAGAACTTTGTGCCTTTCGGAAAGGGAAAAGTTGAAATTACATGTTTTGCTTTAAAAATGCAACATGCGTTGCGCTATGAACTGGTAAAATGTATGATGATTCCAATTCGTTCGGCGTTTTTTTCTTCTTTCGATAAAAAGGCGGACGCCGTATCTACTGACTCATTGTCAGTCATACTATAACATACAAACAGTGATATATGCGGTCAAAATTGATGAAATGAAGATAGGCCACTGTTGTTGCTGTTGCTGCTGACGTTAGTTTATTATCGACGTTAATGATGATGATGACCATTGACATGACATGGAGGAGATCAACCATTGAGATCACGTGCAAACCGGAATTGCATAATGCACAACAGCATCACAGACACGCGCATGTTTAGGTACGCATATTATTATATTTTGGGAAGGAGAAAAAAAACCAAAAGATTTTGAATTTTGATGTTATGTTGCAAATCAATTAAAATGATAGATGAAATGAGAACCATGGGCTAAAACGAAAAGGGTTGTATAAAGTTTTAGATGAATCATAAGGAACGATCGTTACGTTTTCTCATCGTGGTTTTCAGTTTCTGGCTTCTAGCACACACACTTCAGCACAGGTTATTGACTTAATAACCAGTCTATTAAAGGCAACATGGTAGGATTGTTGTAATAGCGACTTTTTTGAGCAATTTTATGTGTAAAAACTAAAAATGTATGAAATGGTCAGTCTCTGGCGTAATAGTGCTCTGCTACTAGAACATTTAGTTTTATTGCTATTTTTATTTCGTGTTTATGCATGCACTTTTAAGCTAACGTACGTACATAAATTATTGATAGCCAAATATGGATCAATTGAAATTGCACCGATTACTGATATAATCTCTCACCATCCTACCAATCATACCATGTACATATACGAGTGATGTTGTATAACAAGTATTCATTGCGGTTTCATGCTGCAACGCACACAATCTCACTGAGAGAGCAGCCAGCAGGGCAACATGAAACTTAAAGAGTGGTCATCATAACTTGACATGAAGTTTTTACTACGCGATAATTCACGTTGATGATCATAATAATGATGATAATGCCATGAAGGTATTTAATATTTATCGACGGGCCTAAAATATGGACACAGACACAGGGCTTTTAATGCATCAAAGTGCATTTTTTGTAACGAACGACAGTGGTTTTCTTTAAGAGTGGCCATTAAAGTACGTCATTTTTCGCTACTTAATAAGAAGCTCAGCATGGAGCATGCCGGTGATGAGGATTGAGTTTATTTTTACGGAAGTACTTTTAAAACTTGTACTCATTTTTATTTATGTTCCTATGTGGGCACACACGTACACGCACGTCGTTTTGTTTGTGTGTCTGTGGCTAAAGGAAAATCTAGATGAAGGAACAAAAAAAAGTTAAATGTTTTAAAATCTGTATTGATTGTCAAGTGAGTACAAGGCGACGCGATGCAGAGAGCGTACACACCGTGGAAGTCTTCATTACATAACAATCATAATAACTGTAGAGGAATGTGTTGCTGTCAACTAGCAACAAACGGTTTACGTCGTTGTATGCTATTATAGTTGTAATGAATGACGGAGAAAAAAGGGAAAACTCTACCACTGACTTTTTTTGAAGCTCAAAGAATAAGATTGATGACCACACCACCACACCGTCGTCATCGTCAAGCCACTTGACAGAACGGGGAGACAATGCTTAACAGAAAAAAAATGCAATTCAATAATAATGACAGTGATTATTTTTCATCTTTGCGCCATGTCATTTCACTACAGCCTGGTTTAACGCTGCCATCATTATCATCATCGTCATCAACAGCATCATTTCATTTTCATTTTAAATGTGCGTTTTAAAGAATTCGGCAATATGTGAGAATCATGATGACAGTTAAGTTGTAGCTTAGTTAAGGCACAACAGTAGCCGAGTAGGATGCTCAAATGTCAACAAAAACATTTTTCACACCATCTCTCTCCCGCAATCATCATCATCATCATCACCATAACACAATGGTAATAATGAGTACAATGATTAGAATCGTTATTAGCAGCGTGAACGGGTGTAGGCATGTGTGCTAACTAATTTACTTGGAAATGACTGAAAATCACTAGCTGTTGTTAGTTTAACGGCTATTTATCGTGCCCGAGCCAAACGGCGTAATTTTTTACTTACACCGAGACGTACACACAACACGTAACTTCATATTCTTCTTTCTTTCCATGATGGCGTCGCGTTGCGTGCTTGTATTTTTTTGTGTAGTAAGTAGGTAGTCAGTCAATAGAACATTTTTTTTATAAAAAAATTGAACAAATCTTCATGTAAACATTTTTTTGCATGTCTCCCCATCGTCTTCATCTTTTGCGCCTGTTTTTTTTTTACGTTGAACACACAATGATAATTATGTAACATTTTTTGGCCCTCGTCGCCGTGTTACATTGGTGTGCCGTAATATAGCAATGGTAATAATGAGAGTAATAGATCTAATTGTCGGCATTTTACAAAATAAAATTGCTCAAATAATATAAGCTGCCTATATGTGTCGTTGCTACTTTTTGGCGCGGCTTGACGGTGTGTGTATTTTGTTCATATTTGTTTTTAACACGGCACATGCTAATTTCTTCGTCACCATCATCATCATCATCACCGTGTTGATAATAGTCTGCAGCTGCCGTCAAATTTTACCCCCACTGTAATTTTTTGAAAGAAAAAATAGCAAATTTACATTGTGTAAACATAACTACGTAAATAAAGTATTAGCGGGGTATAATTTTTTTTACATTTCATCATCTCATCGCTACTTTGCCGAAATTTCATACACTCTATCGTCTGGTTTTAGGATAATATTTGTATTGTTGTAGAGGGGAGCGGGGATTATTTTAGTTTTTTTACAAGTGATTCCTACACTACCATCATCCGGTGAAATAGGGCTACTACAAACAGTAGTCGTGTGTAAATTGTAAATCTCGTAAATTGAAATAGGTGTTAGTGTTCTTGATTCTTAAATCAACATTCTACATTACCTACTCAAATTGCTTTTCAGGTAACGACCATCACCCGCTGTGATGGTTGTAAAATAATAGCATCACGAATGGACAGTTTTTTTCTTCTGTTAGGACAGGATTTCAACATTTTTTTGTCATTTGATTACATATACACAGAGAATGTTTAATACGCATGTAAAGTTTTCCATTGCGGAAGAAATAATCTCTTGAGTAAACTTAAAACATGTGCTTTTGAAATTACGCTTTATTATTCATTCATTATATTATTTTTCTCTCTCTCTCTTTCCCCTACAGCTTTGATTGAAGAAAATGGTCTGGAGCCTATGCACGAGGTACTTAAAATGCTCGGAGGTTGGCCAGTTGTTGACGGAGATTCTTGGGATGCCGCTTCGTTCAACTGGACCAACTCTGTATTCCGCTTCAGAGAACATGGCTACTCGGTTGACTACTTTATCGACTTCTCAGTTACGACCGACGTGAAAAATTCCACGTACCGGGTTATTGACGTAAGGGGAAAAATATTAAATATTATTATTCATGCCCTTCGTATGTATCGCTTCGCTTGGTGTCGTTATGGCGAAAGAAAACTGATTACCAAGCACGCTCTTTAGCCACCTGGTGATTAAACGCGTACAGTTCGCTGCCCTTGCTGTGATGATCATGTTAGTTCTGCAAAACCAATGATTTATGAGAGTATTGCTCGCTCGCACCTGGAAAAAATGAGGGATGTTTTTTTTTACCTGAGAAACTTCTTAGAATGCCCCATCCCCTCATATTTTTTATCGACTTCCCCTTCACTTGTCAAATTTTAATGTGCAATTTTTTTCGAAAAAGATTTATACTCCTCACTGGCTTCAGTGATTGGATTCAGAGTGCGCCTAGTTGGCCAAGTTAATGATGATGTTACACGCATGCAAATAAGTCAGTGAGCAACCTCTTTGTTGTAAGTTGACTTTTTTTTTTGCTAAAGTGCAGTTTTACTTGGGTTGATGCCTGCTGGTGACGATGCTGCGTAGAAGGAAATTACCTTGTTTTTGTCTTGATGCCCCAATGTCCCAATGTAGAGAAAAAAAGGCACAAACGCGTAGTGTTTACAGTTAGATGCTTGCAGCAGCAAACGAAAACATGAGCATCATCATCACACCACCACTATCCCTGCTCAAGTTTTTACAGTTAGAAAAAAGCTAATGAATCAACAAAAATGATGATTGTAACGATGATCTGTGATGACGAATGAATGAATGGTTGATCCTGATTTAATCAAAGAGACAAGGTGCAATGTGACGAAACAAAATAATAAGCTATTAAATTCTCGATTCCTTACACCAACTACTTGTTATCAGGATTATGCATGACTTGACACTGCATAGGGCGACTGGGTCTTTATGTTAATGCACGGCGCTTGTTCTTGAGCAGAAAAAAAGAGGCAGAGAAGCTTACGTTGTTGTTGTAGCTGGTGATGACGAGTTTTAACGAAGGATATTACATATTTCGTTTTTTGCTTTTGAATCTGAATAATAGATTGACCAACCGGCATTGGGTTTGAGTAGAGAATATTTAACCAAAGGGCTGGATGAGCCAGAGGTCAAGGCATATCGGAAATATCAAGTAAGCTTGTCAAAAAAATCATGTTTCAGGGATGTAATTATTTTTTTGCAGGGAAAATGATTTACGATGCACTTCCGCTTTTTTTCATTACGGTGTTTCTTGTGGTTTAATTAGGTTTCTCTTGCTGTCCTCTTGGGAGCGGATCCGAAACGGGCTGATAAAGAGTTGTTGGATGCTCTAGAGTTTGAAAGGAAACTAGCTAACGTAATAATTTATTTTTTTTAATTATTTTTTTTTTTCAGGCTGTCGTTTCATGGATGATAAACTAGTTTTAGAGAGTACAAATTCTGTACTATTTTTAAATGAATTCTGAATTTAAATATTTAGTATTCCCTGCCCCGTGAAGAACGGCGTAACGTTACCAAATTGTACAACCCCATGTCCATCCGGGAACTTCAAAGTAGATGGCAAAGCGTCGATTGGCTCAACTATATTAACCGACTTCTTCCCGAGTCTGTACGTATTTTTTAATTGTTTTTTTTTCTTCTTTTTTTTGTATATTTTTTACCTGTTTTTCTGTTTGTCTTTTTAGGTAAAGGTTGAGGAAAATGAAACTGTGATTGTCACCGTACCTGAATATTTGAACAAATTCCAGCAACTTATGCAAGAAACTGATAAACGGTATGTACTTTCATTGGTTCATGTAATTTTATGTATTGTTCATCACACATCAAACCTGAACGCATCAAAACATATGTAACTTATGTACAAACAAATAATTAAAGTTAGGAAAGAGTGAATTTTTTGAGAGTTGACAATGAATTAATCATGGTCACTGCTTTTCAATCTTTTTTTGAACAAGAAGTGTAAATTAATTAACTTTTGAGTTTTTCCCTTCTTGTTCTCTGTTTCTACTTTTTCCTCTCGACATTTATTCCTTGATATTTAATAACATAAAATGACATAATGTTTCTTTGTATATTTTTGAACTGTTTGATATAGAACCCAAGCCAACTATGTAATGTGGAGAGCAGCAGCAGCATCAGTCAGTTACATGAGTGAACAAGTTCGTAAACTTCAGTTGGAATACACCACCGCTTTGACTGGAAAGGGGGAACGTGAACCAAGATGGAAGGAATGTACCGCCATCACAAGTGCAAGGTTTGTTTCACTTCAAACAAAAAATATCCCAAAACTATCGCGTCTCTGTTGTATCCTTATTTAGAAAGTTTCTTTTATTTACTTACTGTCTCGCGCTCTACATGTTTCTGTCTACCTATCTATTATGATATGCTGGTGGTGGGTGGGTGGTGGTGGTAATGGTGGAAGTAAAAACGAGCTTCGCTATGAAGGCATCCGTCACGATTGAATAATATTGACAGAATAGATTTGCAATTTCCTCGTGATTTACCCCTGTTCTAGCTGCGATGTTCTAACATGAAGTACATTAATATTCAAAATGTTTCCTTTCCTTCAAATATGCTGATTATATTACGTTTTTTTGCATGTATTTTAACTTTTCTACCTTTTTAGCAGTATAGTTTTAGTTTTATTTATAGGCATACGGTTTTATACTTTTACTACATGTGTGACAGGTAAAATCTATAGTTTTCAAAAACATTAGATATACAATGGACGATGATACGACCTATCACAAAAACTTGACATGTGTCAACGTGTCAGTAAAATTTATGAAAAAA
The DNA here is from genome assembly GCA_027744295.1 of Callyntrura guangdongensis. Taxonomy (NCBI): domain Eukaryota; kingdom Metazoa; phylum Arthropoda; class Collembola; order Entomobryomorpha; family Paronellidae; genus Callyntrura; species Callyntrura guangdongensis. The sequence continues at coordinate 19,124 of JAHZNB010003615.1, forward strand.
AAACACTCGGTAACATTTCAATTTAAAAACGTAAATTTGTAGCACAGTTCAATGTTTATCTTACAAGAAAATGGCAAGTTGTCAAAAAGTAGACAAGAAATTTAATATTACTAAAAAAATATTTCGTTTCTACAAAACTATCTTATCATTTCATGGCAATTGTCACCAATCAAATCGTTATCGGTTCTCGAAATGGCCTGATGATGATGAATGCCAGTCTCAAACGTAGAACTTTAAGGTACAGCTAAATTATCTATTAAAGTTCCTTCCTTCGAGAATATAATACACTATTTCATTGGTACTTTTCACATGTCTACTCGAATTTACCTTCTTTCGTCATGATTGATCGACATTGCTGTTAAATATTATCTCTTGGTGAACTTTTTTGTGTTGCTAGCATAGTAGCCATTTCATTTAAAAATAAAAACCCTACTTTACATGAATGTTTATGTATATTTGTAGTGCCGCTTTGCCTGGAAATATCTGTTATCTATCATGTAGCTATAAATATGTAATTTTGCATGTCACAATAGAAAAATCCACTTTTTTGTCAATTATCAAACTGATTTTCATTTGTTAGATATTGATTCGTAATATTGCCAATACTTTCTCATAAAAAAAGCTTTTTCTTTGGTTTTTAGTCTTGCCAATGCCGTTGGCGCACTCTACGTACGTCGTTACTTTAAGGAGGAATCTCGACAAAACTCTTTAGAGATGGTGGCTGACATCAAAGGCTCCTTCCTTGCTATTCTCGACGAAATCGACTGGATGGACTCTACCACAAAGTGAGTAGTAGTGTACATGTGTAAATGGAAATTATCGTCACATGTTTAACATTTGCTTCCCACATTTTCCCGCACATGTTTCCTCAGATGACCAATGTTAGCAACGACCTTGTTCCAAGCAAATAATCTTTCTTTCCACCAACATAACTGATCTGATCCTGCATGAATATACATGTACCACCAGTGGTGCTAAAAAGGAATAATTTTTTGTGGCCTTAATCAATTATTACCATATCTCTTATAGGGAGCGAGCTAGGGAAAAGGCGAGCACAATGCAAACCCATATTGGATATCCAGTTGAGCTGTTGAATGATACGAAACTGGTGGAACTTTACGAAGGGGTGAGTTGAGACAACAAAAGCAAAAAAAAGTTTTGTATGAAAGCACAATATGCAAACAAATGTGTCGGTTATGTCGCGTATTTTCTGTACTTTTCTTTGATCACTTATACCGCTTTGCATTTCTCTTCTTTTCTCAGTTGGAAATGAACAAACGAGACTACTTGCTGAACGTTTTGAATCTCACGAAATTTGGCACCGAGTACGCATACAAGAAACTCCGAGAACCCGTTAACAAAACAGATTGGATTTCCCATGGAAGGCCAGCCGTCGTTAATGCCTTTTACGCTCCACTAGAAAACTCCATTCGTAAGTGGCCAAAATAAGATACATGACTGCCACTTTAGGGTGACGGATGAGCTTTAATAAAGTAAAACTAATGAGTCGTAGACCATTCGATAGTTAATAAGATTAGGAAAAGTGTTGCGGTGCAAGTATGTATGGTAGTGCGGTTTTGTACGTTCCATAATGGCATTACAGGCGCGCAAATAAATGACATAATTTTCTAATTTGATTCATTGCATCTCCGCTTCTCTTCCATTTTGATGCTAATCTGCTTCTCTTTATTTCGTTACGCGTTCGTTTCTTCAGAGTTCCCAGCTGGAATTCTTCAAGGTATCTTTTACGATCATGACAGGCCGAGATACATGAACTACGGAGCTATTGGATGGGTAAGTAGACATGTCATATCAAAGTCAGGGGAATACAGTGGTGTACCATATAATATGAGTGTTAATGGCATTTTTTCAAAAGAAACACTATGAAAAGTAGAGAAATAGTCATTTCCTAAGGATCTACATCAAACCTGTTTAATAAAGGAACATTTTTGGATTTATAGGTCATTGGGCACGAAATTTCACATGGATTTGATGATCAGGTAAGGGGATAAGTTTGCAATAAATTATGGATTATATCTGATTTGGTTGTTATATGGCCAAGCAGATATCAAAATGTGTCCCACGACAGGGAGCAAACGGTTCATTGATTTTGATTATGATAATGTTTGTGTGATTTAGGGTCGTCAATTCGACAGCGACGGAAATCTTTACGACTGGTGGGAAGCTACAACTAAAGAAGCATACTTGAAGAGAACGCAATGCGTCATTTGGCAATACGGAAATTACACTGCCACCGAAGTAGGAATCAATGTAAGTGCAAAATAGCAGTATTTTTTTATTAGTAGTATTAGCAAGATTTTTTTTGGCAAGTCGTTGTGTGGGGTGACTGGAGACGTAATTTTTTTTCGTGGGTTTGCGTTTGTGTAGCTTAATGGAATCAATACACAAGGTGAAAACATTGCCGATAACGGTGGTATCAAAGAAGCCTACAGAGCTTACCAAGGTTGGGTGAAAAGGAATAAGCCAGAAGCGGTAAGTTTGTAAAAAAAATGGTGATTTATCATTTAAAAATTGTCGTAAACGGATTGTTCAATATGATTATATCGCAATTTTTTTAGAGACTTCCTGGTTTGAAGAATTACTCCCCTAACCAGCTTTTCTGGTTGAGCGCTGCCAACGTTTGGTGTAACAAGTACAGGAAGGAGAGTCTCAAGTTGAGGATTCTTACAGGAGTCCACAGTCCCGGCGAATTCCGAGTCCGTGGACCTTTCTCTAATATGGACACTTTTGCCAAAGACTTTAATTGTAAAGCCAAAACGAACATGAATCCAGAGCATAAGTGTTCTGTATGGTAATTTAACCTGGAAAAAAAAGTTGAAGTGTTACTCTGCTTCAACTTGTTTTTAATCAGCAGCGGCAGTATTTTTGTAATACAACAAAACAAATATACAAATTGCGTTTCATAACATATAGAAAAACTTGAAACAGTCCCTTTTCAAGCTATTATTGTTCTAGGTAATAGGCTGTCGTCACTTAAAATAGGTGAGCTTATATAACCATCAATATTAGATTTTTACCTAATTCAAAAATCTTATTCATCATACATAATGGTGTAAAAGCATTATACATATTATGGGCTTTCCAAATTTATCCAGACAGTCCTTCCACCAATTTAAAAAATTGAGTCTCTATTTGCCCCAGTTCCTAAAAAGCAAAAGTTAATGGAATAAAAAATTGAATTGCATAAAAGTAAGAAAGTTTTCACTGGTAAAAAGAATAAATAGCCAATTATTAGTGTAGATGAATTTTACAACTGTACAACCAACCGGTCGATTTGTATCTTGTATCTCATTTTAAAAATATATGCATATATATCTACATACATACATCTAATAATATTAGCAAATAATTTTAATGAGTGTTGTTTTATAGAGCTATAGTATATATCACACGTGTACATACAGTTGACAACATAATAGAAGTTTAAATTAGGCTGGAAATTAGTACGCGAAATGGTTTGAAAAGTTTGCTAGAACGTAAAAAATTTGCAAGGACATCTCTGTAATAAAATTTTCCTACCTATTTTTATGTTACGTTTGATCCCATGTGTGGGGCTACTTGAAATCGAGATGATGTTGGTGAAAAAATCTCTCTTGTTTGCTACGCCATGTCGGAGCTCAGCTTCGACGTGCCTTTTTTAGTCAGTCAGTGTGTAAACCTTGCTTTTACTTTTCCCAGAGAATAGTCGACAGGATGGGAGCAGTAAAGTGGAAGTTGTTATATTTTGTTGGTTGGTTTGTTTGTTTTTTAACGTAAAATGTAGCAATAATAATCATTCAAGCAAAATATAGCGCACATAAAATTTTTAATGTTTCAGGATTTTCTAGAAATTAAAACAAAGTGGACAGGTGCTTAATATTTACGGATAAATACTTATAGATAACTAGCAGGATGCACAGATGCAAGGAACGGAATGGTTTTAAAATCGGAGGCAGTAATAGTTAGCATTACAGGTAGTATTTATATTACTCTAGACTCTAGATTAATTTTCGTCGGTCAATATTAACCGTATATATAGGTATTATACATAAGGAAAAACGAAATTTTCAAAAAGAAAAAAGTACAGAGTAGCTGTTGTAGTCAACTCAGAATTAACTATTGACAAAAACATTGTATTATGCTATTACTATTATAGTAGTAAGGTTTTTTAGCTAGTTAGTAAAGTAGGTACGTTAATTATTATATTGTTGTTATTATTATTATTATTTTTGTTTCGTAAAAGATGATGAAAATAATTAATGTATTACGTATGTTGTGTTGTGAGTATCGGCAGTAAGAAAGGATACTTAATGTAATCAACAATCATGCATTATTGTATATGACATTCACAACTAATTAATTATTATTGTAATCATTATACATGTAACACTATCATTAGATATATTATAGTACGTGTCAAATGTCAATTTTTCCTTTGTCAGAGTGCCATGCCACGTTTACTACCTATACACTCACAGCACGAAAAATATATTATTACACATGATGATAAAAAGGTTTGAAAAATTGAAATAAATACACGTGGAAAATGTACAAAAATTAAAATTTTGTGTTGGATTTCAGTTGTTAATTATTCAATCATTTATTAATTATTTCCTTTTTTGATTTTCAAACTACAAAAGTCTACATATTTTGACGATTTTTTAGTGAAATAAGTAATACATATTGCAGAAAATTTGTTTATATTTTAGAATATATAATTTGGATAATATGATTTTAGTGAATAAGTCATGTTTGGATTTTTGTAACGAGCGACGACGAGGGAGTCATTGCGAGACGATTAAGATGCGAGGAAACATGCCACTGATTTGCATTAAAGATTACTCAGGATATTTCTACAAGATACTTTGGGTTAATTTGACTAGCTAGTGCTAGTTCCAAAAAGATTAGTTTGCTACTTGACGTCGGGTTTTCTCCATTTCCTCAATGACAGACATAAGACGCTGTTTGGATCGCTTGTTCCCTTGCATAGCACAATTGACCAGAGAGCCAAGCTGCTTGGAAGTGTATTCCTAACGAATGCAGACAACAAGCATAAAGCAATTAATTTCAAGGTTGACGTAATTCATGAGATTCATAATAACAAAAATTTAAATTTTCAAGTTAGCGTTTTTCATACAGAATGTTGCTGTATCCATTCTTCCATGACTGTGTCAGGCATATAATAGGCTTTCACGTACATTTCCACATACTCCCGATCTGGTAACGACTTTACTGGAATAGGACATATTTTCTCTAGTTTTGAGAGAAATTGTGTAAAATCTAACTGCATTAGCCCACGTCCTCCATTGGAGCACTTTTTTGCATTACTGTAGCTGAAATCAGTAGAACAGAATGAACATGACATAATTAATATGACATGACACACCACGACACATGATGATGACACATACCCATCAACAAAAACGCGGCAGCAAAACCGGAAGATTTGTTCCCAAATTACCGACTGAACAGGAAGGGGTATATTTACACGCTCCGTCGCAGCGCTCACCTTCATGGAAAATATTTGAAGAGCCTATCGAAAACCAAAGATAAATAATAAAATAATTTCATTCATTACTAGTGTCACACGTATTACTTTGTTAAAACATTCCATGTATTGTGCGTATACCCTTAAAAGAACATCAACATATGGACTGTGCTGACTCATGAGCTCTTTCACTTCCCAGTTAACCTTGTCCATTTGGGTAGCTACACTAGCAAAGTCAACGGCTTTGCAAGATACAGAAGCAAAAATTGGCTTCCGAAGCTCCAGCGACACAATAACAGCTTGGTCAATTAATTGTGCGATGGAACCCCAACTGGAATCTGGAATGTGACATTGTATATAAGTTTTCAGTCTGTCCAGTTGCGAAGAAATGTAAATGGCCGACTCGGTAGCGACTACTCTTTCGGATAAACCATAGAGCTGAGACTCATCCTTCAAATCAAATACGTCTTGAAAATTTGGATGACGAACCTATATTTCACAACAACGAACCAATGCAATTTCAACTTCGTTACTAACATTTATAATCGATCTACAAATAATTATATTCTAATGGCTGTACCTTTCCATTCACACCAACAAAATTATTCTCTCGAAAAATAAGATTGTCGCGGATTCTTGTTAAAGCTACACGCAGTTGAGCATTCGTGAGAGATTCGATAGTGACTTCATTCTAGGAGATAATAATTAACACCAATATTTAATGATTATTTCTACGACAAACATAAGTATCCACTACTTAAATGAAAATAAAAATTCTCCATACACTAAATACTTTGACAATATTTTAACTTACATTTTCAGAAACGAAGAAAACAAAAATCGTGTAGAAATAATATTCAAACAATTGACACATACACACTGCCACGTCATAAGCTATTGACTTAAGCAAATGCATCATGTGCAAATACTTTCCGTACAAACGTAAAATGGACAACGTTGTATTAGTAATTATAACAGGATTGTCGGCGAACTGATAGTCAGATTGATCTTCCTTGCCATCCTGATCCTCCACACAATCATTCTTTGGGTCAACATGATTGTTTTCTCCCTGCAAAATAGTTTATCCATAATTTTTTGATATCTAAAAAATACGTTATTACTTCGTAATTTTTTTACCACATAAATATTCTCATCGGACTCGTCCTTTTGAATGTCGAAAGGAGTGCCACTGTCTGCATAAACCTCAAAACAGCTTCTTTTCTTCGTAGGGGATGTTTGCTTACTTAAGCTCTCGCCAGAAGATAGAAACTTAAATTCATGCAGTTGGCAAGCATCAAAATCTGCTCGCACTGGACAAACCTGCCATCCTTCACTCTCCAGAAATATCCGCAGTTCGTCCAACTTGTACTCATGATAACGTAAGAAATACCGAAGGCTTGCTTGTCGTATACAGTCTTGTAAGCTGTCAGATTCACTCTCACAGAACTCGTAGCCAACTTCCTTTAAACTGTAATGAACCCAAAATGGAATGAGTATCACATTTAAAAATGCACAACAATTAAGTAAAAAAATTAGCACCTACTTGTGTATCACCGACAATATCTGCATGAATTCGTCCACCTTAAAGCCAGTAAAGTCAAATGCTAACAAAAACGTCTTAATTTTCGTTTGAATGTCCTGCCAAATATGGGAAGATCCATGTTGCAATTTTTGGTTAACATATTCCAAGTTTGAATCTGGTTCTTGATCCAATTTGCCTGCTTCTTCAGCAAATTCAACGGAGGAACCAGTAGGAGTACTACGAACAGACTTGTCTTTGTGCCACAGTATCAGTTTACGGAGACAGACCTTTGACAAGGCCACATCTAGCTGCTCTTCAGCATTCTCTTGAGTTTCTTGTAACTTCTTGGAAAGCTCGGAAATACACTTGAAATGATTGTACGTCACTGATGCTTGTCGACATTCAATTAAAAGCTGGATTGCTCCAGGGTAATCACCTTCTTGAAGCATTTCTCGGAGACGTATTTCAGTTCTTTGCTGGAAGTCATAAGATTAAAATGTGAAGCACTAATATATAAATATTTTATAGTCTATACATTTTTAATAAAAACTAAAAATTATAACTTTAAATAAACCGTACAAGTGTATCGATTGTCCTAAGCGAATTAAGCAAAAGAACTGCTGCCTGTCGTCTTCTATAATTCGCAAGAATACCAAGGCTTTTCGTTGTAAATTGTCTTTTTGCAATATTTAGATCAGCCCTGCTTTCTTGACAGGTAAATAGTGCTGCCTCCAACTCATCTTCAATTTCTCGAACTCTAAAAAATAGTTTCAATATTCAGACAAATTAGTGTTTTACATTTCACGATCGAAATCTAAGTCTGTGATAATACTGATTATATATACCTTTGGATTTCACCCGTATAACTAGATTGTTTCTCTAAAATTAACTGGAATACTCTCTTTGACACTACAGTAAGTTCTTTTAGCACCCGCTGTCTCGCTTGCTGGATATACTCACGATCTAATACGTCAGGTAATTTCTGCAGATTATAAAATTAAGATTCGTTCAGTTAATTTTAGAATAACCCAAAAAACATTGAATGAACAGTGATTTATTGTTGGTAACTACCTGCAGCTCATATAAGCTAGGATCAAACTCTTCTGTCGTTTCAGCAGTCTCTGAAGATGCTCCAAAGAAGGAGGGGTTGATGGACTTCAAAATTACCTCATCAGCTTCAGGATCACTTGGATGACTTCTCAGTTCAGCTTCGGGGTCTCGACTAATAGGCAAAATTTGTACTGCAGGGACCAAAGAATCGCCTCCACTTCCACTAGAAGAATGGCTTGTTGGTGACAGAACCTTCTGTACCTTTTGAATTCCCTGTATCACAAAAAAATACAGCGTATAATTATATAAGACTTTACCACAAGCTACAAATGTTGTCTGTCTCCAGTCATATTTATTTTAATACTGCTTATCTTTTTCTACAACATAGAAAGTCAATATAATGATAAAGTAATATGTTAACTTACCTCTTTTTGCAGGAAATTCTTAAACTTTTTCTTAAAGTCCAGTGACATTTTAAATTATTTCAGTCAACCAGTATTTTAAATAGCTTTCAAACAATTACTAGTTAATTAAAAATATAACATGCATATTTGCACATGTCAACTATTCAATTTATGAGGGGCGAGTAGTTCTCTTTGTTGTGCGTCATATTTTCTTCCGGAAGTACGTTCAACATTTGTTGTTATTGCATTAACTACCTATCGACCATAAAATATTTTTAATACTGTTGCTTTCCTCACTTTCTCTGAACTTTATCTTGTATCTAGCTCAATGCTAAATGGTTACATTATTGTACTACAGAAAAATAAAATTTTGAAATTCACAACTACAAGTTTTTGAATAAATACTGTATAATAAATATTGAATTTTTGTTACAATTTGTTTGCAATGTACTGATATTATATAAATAATTTAATATAATATAAACTAGAATATCGTTTTGAATAAGATTCGCTACAATACGCAATACACAACACGTCCTTGAAAATACTACATAAAAAATACAAGCACCAGCTTCTTTACAATTTAACCAATATACATTTTTGTTAGCTAATTAATTCTCCATCTATGTCTCCGTCCAAAACACAAAGAAGACTAAACCAAAATCAACTTTCAGAAACTTAACAAGTTTAAATATGTAATAAAAATAAATATAAATTACTAACTATCACAATTAACATTTCGTAACTAACTTTAAATCAGATCATTTCCTCCTCAGATCTTATCACATGTCTGTCTTGTCTCAACACTTGACACTAGATCACATTTTTATTTTCTGTTCCATTAAACTTAAATATAAATAATAACAACTAAAAAGATTGCCGCTCACGCAAACGAAAGAGCTACGTGGTTCGTTACCCTCTACCTTATTACGACATTACTATTACACTTAAATGATGATGTTGTGTAAACAAACCACCCAGACACATGCTTGCGAAAATGCGTTGTTTGGCTTCATTGCGGATTTATGGATATGGATGATCTTATTACGCTAACTGGCTAAATGATGATGACGATGATGTGTCGTAGAAAAGTCAAAAGCACATCATCTGGTTGCATACCTCGCTACTGTTACATTTTTTATATTTTTTCCAGCTGCACCAAAAAACAAGAGCTGATCCTACTTCCTTCCTACTGTGTGACTTTGTACTTGCAATCACTGCCACTTAACTTGCATTATTGGCTTGAACTGAACTATCATAAGGAGCAAAAGCACCGCTGTTTCTGCACAAGTTCTTTGGGGTAACTTGGACTTCAACATGATAATAGAAACCTACCTGCGTTGCGAAACTGCGAAAGATGTAAAAAAAAAAATTGTCAAAGTTCTCACAGTATGCCAGTTCTCTGGCATTTGAAAGTTAACAAATAAAAATGCAATCAATCATTGACAACAAAGGCTACACACCCATTTGTGCAATTGTGCATACAACCTAAACCTACCAACTTTTTGAAAATCACAACTGAATACAGTTGACATGATTTATTTTTTGCAAGTTTTGTCTTAAAAATAGTATAAATCGCAATCTTCTGTAACCGTAGCTTGTATAAATAGTAGTTTGAATTTCGTATTTTGTATGGCAATACAATGGCATTACTTCATCTTGACGTTTTATAAATTAATCAACCGGAATTACATAATTTTCCTGGAAGAGGCTTTTATGCCTTCCCAAACAGAAAGAATATCCGTTGAAGCCTCACGGGTTAGATTAAGAAGTGGGTTTTAAATTTTCATACGAATCTAAAAATAAGTCAGAAAAGAGCTTTTGTAAACATCATGCTGACTGCAAAACTGTAAAACATAAGTAAAACTAAGCATATTGGTAACCATACCGATCCATAAAATATGCCCGCAATGGTTTTTTAAAGATTTAAAAATCTAGTACATATAAAATGTGTACCTTTATATTCTGGAGCTTTCCCACGCTCCAGGAGCTGAGAGATAAATTCATCAGAAACTATTTTAGTTGACGGCGCGACTTTGGCAGCTCCGCTGTCAGCCTCTTCGTCGTTATGTCCCTGTTTTCGGAAATTAATCGAAATCAAGTTAATCATAATAATATTAATTTTATGGAAAAGGTGAAAGATTTCTCTCGGTTCTCATTCTAATTCTTTACAAAAGAAAGTAAATACACTTACACTTTGTCTCCGTTTGACTGTTGAAAGGGAGAAAACATAATCATAAAAATAAAGGCAGTAGCAGATGACAATCATAATAATCTTTGTGGGTTTGGATTACAATTGGCTTTGTTTAAATCTTACTTTGGAACAGGGAAAACTTTTGAACAGCAGATGCTCTTGGTGTTATCACATCTTTTTGGCTTTTGATATCCATTTCATCTCGTCGGAAAGCACTTCCCTAAAAAAGGCAGAAGAATAATGACCTAATTAGGAAATTTTGTTAAAAAGTCAATTACTGGCCTTCACCGTGTCTCATGCATGCGTGTCTATTGTTCTATCTCAACTCACCATACCCATCCCATCCGATTTAAATTTGAGAGACTCTTGAGTATACATCAAGTCATCCGGTATCACCGTATCCCAATAGGCATCTTTCAACATTTCCGGAAATTCATCGTACATCTGGTCAACAATCATGTAGCTCAAAGTAATATTCCTGTCCACTAACCAGTTTACCTCAAAGTCGTCGTCATCCTCTCCGAAAGGATTAATCATTGTCTCAGCCACCTAAATAGTGAATTTTTTAATTAACTAATTTTTATTCACCTGTTTGTTATTGTCTGCGTTGATTGATTGTTTGAAAAGTGGTGGTAATTTTTTTGCTCACACCTTCAACCACCCCAGCATAAAGATGAACTCCAGAAAGAGGAAAATAGGCACATAAATGTCAACCTCGTCGGGATCATGAATGAGCTGTTTAGCCATGAGACAACTAAAAAAATAAATGTACGTGCAGAGGGTTGCCACTTGCGTGTATACCAACGGGATGTTAACCCAATCGTAGCTGAGCAGAGTCTGTGCCAATGTCTTAAACTTGCATATTTCCTTAAGAACGTGGAATAAGGCAACATCATCTACAATACGACCCTCCTTACGAGCTTTCGCTGCCACAGCACCAGCCCATACCATCGGTACAAAATACTTGGGCCCAGGATTTTTCTCGTTTAAATGCTCCAAAATTACCCGCTCATGTGGTACAAAATATCCTGCATTGACCATGTCATCCAAGGAAGGGAATCGTACCGAAACCGTGGGACTAATCATGGTTAATACCATAGTCAACGCGGCATTCATGTACCGAAGGATAGTTCGTCGCATCAGCCGCCCTCGATCGTCATGACCTCTGATAGAGGAGGCCACAACAACAGCCAACGTGTCTGGCCACGGCGTTGTCATGTATTGACTCCACCATCGTGTGACAACTTGAGAAACGTAGAAACCGAGGATAAACTGTAATGGGATCATGTTGGCTGCTGCTCGCGCGTACTTGACCTTTGTGTGGGTACAGTAACATTTGATGCATGATTGCAATTAAAAATCAATGGCAATTAGAAAAGACCAAATGAACCTAAACACAAGTAAGAGGTGGAGCGTACAAACTTATGAAAGTAAATTTTTCCAGGATCATTGGGTTCCCGAACGGCAATCAAAAAGCGGTAAGGAATATTGATGGTGTAGTAAAGAATAATGTACACAATTAGTTCTGGAAAAACGAGTTGGTAAATACTTCCCTTCCAGCGCCACAGCAAACGGCGGAAATTCCCAAAGATTCTACTCCCGGTAGCGACATCGTGGGTGTAAACGACAGTCATGACTCTAGTGGGTGCTGGAAACAGTAAATCGTACTATCATCATTCACTGGGTGTTCATTTGTATTATAACGATGTTTATCGGTCGATACTATCGCATGAACATTTTGTCTATAATATGCCCTTATGAATTTGTTTAAATGGTCGAGATTCTGAATTTAAAAGTTTAAAAATTTAACCACAGCAACTTTATGCAATCAAAAAATACAAATGTAGTGTGCATTGCAATTTTATACTTATGATTATCTGTAGGCTTTGGCCAATGCAACAAACAACACCATCTTTATACATTGATTTTCATGCCATTAACTTTAAATCATCTTGGAAATGAATTTAGGCAAAAAGTATACCAAAATATTCCTGCAACTTTTGCAACTTTTCAACAAAATCAGCAAGAAATGCATACAAAACGCGATTTTGATGAATCGATATCACATCATTGACAATAAACCGCTGCTTAATTGCTCGCCAATAAATGTTTTGCATTGATACATGCTGATTGATTTGATAAAAACTTGATATTTTGGCTTATTAATCGACCTGGTATTGGTATCGCTATACAAAATTTGAGCTAATTTGGCTAGTTTGATTTTTGATCCCCCAAATGACCCCCCGGGTGTTGACCAAATTTGCTCAAATTGCACTCCCAAAGATGCCACTAACCTAAGGCACCTATATGCCAAATCTGAACCGTTTTAGTTAAAGTTTAATTTTGACCCCTAAATGACCCCCGGGGGTAAACCAAATTTGCTGAAATTGTATTCCAGTGCCAGTAGTACCCTAAGATACCTGTGGGCTAAATTTGATGTCAGACAGACAGACGGATAGACAGACAGACACAAATACGCAAATCTTACATGTATATATGTCAATATTGTTCATAAAATTCAAATTAATGTGTTTTAAAATGTTTTTTGGTGCAAAATAAGCAATTTCTCGAAAGTGGAACAAACGCTATCATTTTCGAAAAATTAGTACAACAAATCGACAAGATTTTTCGCAACTTTTGCCAAAACCTACTTATGATCTCTCTAAGATAAGTAGGTATGGGAACCATTCGACCCAACAGCAACATTACATATTGAACGATTGAATTTTGCGTTTCCGGGTTTTGATGATTGCGAAAGATGCCAGTACAATGATATATTTGTGCACACGAATATATGTACACGAAGATCGAAGATTGGCACTGCAATGTTTCCTTGTATCCTGAAATGATGAATTAACCAATGCTGCAATGACATTTCTTTTTTATTCAAATGTAAGCGTTTTATGCCTGATAATGACACTTCTTGAAGCTGTGTAAATACTTTTTACAAGACTCCATGGGGAGGTATTTATTTCACAGCCACAATTTGCTATTGCATTTGTTCTATCATATAGAATCAACGATGTTCCATTTTACTAAATGGAATCATCAGTATAAAGCTCCATGTCATAATACTTAGGATTCCCTCTTCTTTTACAGCTTTTCCCCAATTAACCTGAAAATTGGCACACATTACTCCTGAA
>JAHZNB010003616.1:0-12033 GCA_027744295.1 Callyntrura guangdongensis
CTCAAAAGTTATGGATTTTTGAAAATGACAAATTAACATGTGCTTAGATTAGTGTTCCTATTTCATTTCAACGGGGTGTATATAAAAGCGTTAAATTTAATTGTCTTTTCACTGTCTTTTTTGGCGATTTTCGTTGCTAAATGGCTTGCCTAAATCGCTATTTTAAGTGCCTGAATTTGTCAGGTCTGCTGATGACGGAAGGATGACTTGCTGGGATATGCAAATGAAACAATTCTTTTTAGATGATGCTAGGAACTTGCTTGCTGGATGCAGTTCTAGCGGTTAATGCTAGTTTGTGTTTACAATGCACTAAATGTTCACATAAATAGCACGTTTTCAGTGCAGTTTTGCCAATGATTATGTAATTTATTAATAATATGTATGTTAAACAAGTAGTATAATATTTTTCATATTTATAAGCAACTCGTTTCTGGATGCCAAGTTACAAATCAGACGGCAGACAAAGCGTCCACGGCGTCAATCCTTCCATATCCGTACACGTTATTGGGCCATGTTGTTGGTGATTTTCCTCCACAAGTTTTGGCATTGGAACTCAGGCTACTTCTTGCAGCTTTGGTAGTAATAGCACTATAAATCTTATCGTAGTTCGCGCTGGAATTCTTTTGGAGCAGAAGCGCCACCAGACCGGTAACATGAGGACAAGCCATTGACGTCCCTTGAAGGGTTTGGTATGCAGTATCACTAGTGTACCACGCAGACCTTACTGCGCTTCCGGGAGCGACAATGTCGGGCTTTACCTTTCCGGTGGTGGTCGGTCCCAAGCTGCTGAAGGAGGAAATTCTGTCTCTGGAATCCGTACTTCCGACCCCAATTACTTTAGGCTGATCACCGGGAGAGCCTAACGTGTTGCAGCTAGGACCACTGTTGCCCGCGCTAAAAACCGGCACAATACCGGCAGTTCGCCAAGAATCAATCACGCTGTTATAGAAAGTTCTTCCACCAGGACCACCCCAACTATTGGACACGACGGCGGGAGCCATATTACAGTTTTTGGAAGTTCCATCGTAGTTACTGGGGCATTGAACCCATTGTCCGCATTTGGTAAGTGCGGAGCCGGCACATCCATCGCTATTACATCCTCTACAAGCGATCCAGGTTGCTTCAGGAGCGACGCCAATACCTTTTAAGGAATGTTAATAAGTTTAGGGTACTTCGAGTGTCAAAAAGAATATTTTAAAATTTAATCCAATACCGTATTGCTCCTGCAATGGTCCCCATAGTGTGTGTTCCGTGACCATCTTCATCCACCGGAAATTCGCCTTCATCGTAGGGGTCTAGCCATCCGTAGCTGGTACGCCAACGGCCTCTCAAAGTCTCGTGGGTGTAACGTACTCCAGTATCTAAAAAAATCCAGTTGGCGTAATTGGCCCCCGAAACCAAAATTACAATTAAGTAAACTTGTTATAAACGTACCGATTCCCGCAACGACAATGTCCTTTCCTTTGCCAGATGACGCCCAAGCTTGTGGTGCCCGAATCTTATCAATTCCATACGAGTTAGAAGACTGTCTTGCTTCCCGATGGAGATCCTCCACAAGGCTCGTCGATACCCCAGGGAAGTGCCACATTGAAAACCGGATCCTTCTCAATCTTGGCCACTCCCGGAACGCTCGAGATGGATTGGGCCAAAGCTGAGTTGACATTTCGAATGGACATGGTGTTACTGATCCAAAAGCTCTCGTGTGGGACTCCCGCGCTATTCAAAAAAGTTTGAAGTGGTTTCTGGGCCCCGTTGGTAAAAGTCTCTTGTGCATTGGTCAATGCCGTTCTTTTCTCTCCCGAACTGGAAAAGTTCATTTTGTTAATTTTCTCAAACACGGTCTGAATGTTTTGTGTAAAGGACACCATAACGTTTTGGGTTTCGCCAAGAGCCAACCGTTTTTGAAATCCAAAAGCTCTCGTGTGGGACCCCCGCGCTATTCAAAAATGTTTGAAGTGGTTTCTGCGCCCCGTTGGTAAAAGTCTCTTGTGCGTTGGTCAATGCCGTTCTTTTCTCTCCCGAACTGGAAAAGTTCATTTTGTTAATTTTCTCAAAAACGGTCTGAATGTTTTGTGTAAAAGACACCATGACATTTTGGGTTTCGCCCAGGGCAAGCCGTTTTTGAAGATGGGAGTCAATTACGGCAGAGCCAGAGACACATGCCGTAAAGGCATTTAAGCCCACAAGAAGAAGTACTGAGACGCCTCTCATTTTGTCGGAGCAGTGGATGGTGATGTGAGTAAAATTACTAATTTCTCGGCTTATATACTACCAGAAGATAGGTAGCATACATCTGTGTATAAAGTAGATCTTCAAACAAGAAACTTTTAATGGATAATGGATTTTTACCCATTTTGAAAGAACAGCTTTTACAATAATTTTAAGCACCTGTTTAGTTTATTCTGCTACTATGTTTAATTTAATTAGCAAAATATGGGCATTAAGAGAGTTTTTAAGTATTATATTAGTTGGTTAAACCAGCACGTGCTCTCCCGTCATTATTAATCTGGCTGTAAACCACAAAACACACTCGGTCCCTCGATATTGTTTGCGAGGGTAATGGGCTATCCTCCATAATGAGGTTTTACAATTGTACTAACTAGCAATAATTGAGTTAATATTAGACTCAGTAACTTGATGTCACTAGAAACGGCCTTTTGTACATGCCATTGGGCTACTAAAAACATCAAAATGTGTATGTTAAATATGCCATTAACTTGTAACAACATTTTACATTAATTTTAATGCAGAATGTTGGTATACGAGTTTTTTGAAAATCTAGGTGTGTAGACGGCGTCAAATATGAAAATTACAAAATGAGTTTTTCTTCTTAATTTGCTCCTGTAATATGTTGATTTTTGAAAAGTGTTTTAAAATTCGTAATTTTGAAGTCAGTAATCTATCAACGTCCTTAAAATTGTCCCAATCATTTCCGCTACACAATGCGTAAGATAAAATTCCCATATTATTGGAAATACTGCTTTCAATCAAAAATTTCCCCACGTTTTCTAAAATAAAATTCACGAACTAGTAAAACTAGTAACTAACTTAACAATATGAGTTGGTGTTGACTAGAAGTAATCTGTATTAAAACGTCCAATACTGTTGACTTTAGGAACAAAACACTGACTGTGAGTGGCAGTGGAAATATAAGCATGTAAAAATTTAAAACGTGGACTTTACATAAATACGTACATACGATAAGATTTGGTCAAGATTAAATGTAAGATAGGTTTAACTTAACATTGAAAAGTATGGTGACATGCACCTTCATTGCAAACCAATTTTACAAAAAAGTATAAAATATCACTTAATTTTTGTCAAAATATGCTTCAATATATCAGTATATGCATTTATGCCATTGATATGCAAAATATTCCGTTTAGGAAACTAAAACTGTGGCTTAAAGTATTACTTTTCATGTTAATCGTGCACATACTGAAGCACATGGAGATCTGAGGACTGAGAAACTTTATGGGAAATGTTGTTACCTCGAATCCTGAGACTAGCCATTAATCTTTCTTAGTGTTTATTTCAAGCTTGGTAGCTTGTACTAATAGATTTAATAACTTAATAAATACCCAGGCAGTGTTTATGGATTGTATGTGGATTAACAGAAAAACACTTTATTGATGAAAACGTTTTTCTTTTACATTGAAATTTATTTAACAGATGACGAGTTGTAGGTAAATCCGTTGATTAATTGATTAGACAAATTCACACAGCTGTAATGTAATGACGCGTAGGCGTAGTAAATAAAATATATTGCTTTTTTTAAGTTGGTGAGTTAGAATAAAGCTGGTGTGTAATATTTTACAAAATGACTCGTTAGTATTAAATAATTAGGTAACTAGATTAGTAAGAACAGGTTTTATAGCTTTTTACTGTATCTCCCCGTTATATTCTGTTGAACATCCTGTTGTGTGTTGCTGTCGCTGATTTCATATTGTAGATATCTTGCATTCTTGGTCATCTAATTATGGAACATAAATTATGGTATCCTCGAATCACTGGTAACAGGAATGTTGACACTTTCTTCCCGTTTGTTGGTTGGTTTTCATTTTTAAACGTAAATGTCAATTTCAATTTTAAAACTCAACCTAACCTGAGCTTTTACAAGTTAATCAAGGTAATGCTTGTATGTTATGCGTATTAAAAACATTCCAAATTATAATATTGTATAGAATCCTTTCCGTTGCAAGCTGGTTAAAGCCACGCCTTCGTCAGACCGCGGCCGTGAATTCATATAACGATCTACCGTAGAGATATGTCAAGAGGGACCTCTCCTGATTGTAACCTAAATCCCCCGCGGAAAAGTTACAAAGGTCTAAAGTTGTGCTGTTACAGGATAATGATTCAGCTTTTACGTTTAGTTCTCGAAGAAAACTACGAAGTGTTGGGTGTTTGTCTTCTGGTATTAAGGACCTTGCTAGATGCATGCCGAAGGTGGAATGACCTCTGACAAAAAATTCATCGCCTTCTTGGGGACGCTACCTTTAACTCGTCTCAGTTTACTTCTCACTAGGCCCCAGCATCATGACATCATTAACGGTCCCAGATCCACATAGTAATTTTTGAGAACATCAACTGACCATAAACTTAAAAAGATGAAGCTAACAGTAGAAGGGATGTTTCAGTTTCGATTTTTCGGTTTAACCGGTTGGTTTCGGTTCGGTTTTCTGTTATTGAGGTATTTTAAATAATGACTCCACGCAAATATTTTCTGGCCTTTCTATTCATGCCTATCAATGCAAAAAGTTCGGTATTGATATTGATGTGTTTTTAACGTGCCACGTAAATGTATCAAAACAACAATTTTTTATATAATAACATGATGCAGTACAACATATTTACACGTTGCCCATATACACTACGCGAATAAAAATATAGGCACACTAGATTGTCCCCTATGTTAAATCGCAAATCTCGAAGGCGATTATTTTAACCGGTGTTGGGCTAACACCCTGAATCCAGGTCGCCTAGAAGAACCCGGCGGGCGCTTTTAGATGCACTTTGTTGCATTACGATCGGCTCGCACATTTTTGACCTACGCCGCCCGGAATTCTGGAAGGTGTCAATTTCCCTCCTTTACACTACGCAAACTAATTATAGGCACGATTACGTAACAGAGGTAATAAGTGCTGTAACTTTTTTGTCTCTCATTAAAAATATCAAATTATGGTGTCACATTAAAGTAAATGTCATAGAGAAACTATTCGCAGTAGAAAGTATCTAATCCTGACTTGTTTTACACAAGAAAAAAATACTTTTCATAAAAATACCAAAATGGAATGCAAAGAAATTATAGGCACGATTGTAGTTTGGTAAGTATTTTTCTATAGCTATAATTTATATGAATTCTTATATAATTATTTTTAGTTGTGTAATGCTAAGGCTTGCCAGTAAGATCTTTTTGTATATATTTTTCAATTAACTTAACAAAAATTAGCCTCGAAATGACGAGAAAAGACGTTTCCGTACCTGTTAGAAGTTCAGTAGTTAAGGCGTGGGAAAACCGTAGAAATACCCCACTTAGTTATCGAAAGGTTGGAGATAAGTTCAAGTTACCAAAATTCATAGCGAGAAACATTAGTAAAAAAATATAAAAAATCCGGAATTGTAGCGAACATTCGCGACAGGGGCCGAAAATCAGTATTTAATAAACGGGACCGACAACATTTGCAGAGTTTTGTTAGGAAATATACTTTTGTAAGTGATTCTAAATTTGTCGCTGAGATGAAGCGGACCATAGGGAAGCTAGTCACATCACAGACGGTTAGCAAATATTTAAACGACGAAGGAATCAGAGCATACACAATTCGGAGGAAGCTATTGATTTCGCGAAAGAATAGAAAGAAAAGTTTGAATTTTGCACTGAAGCACCAAACGACCTCTTCCCAATTCTGGAAATACGTTTTATGGACTGACTAAACTAATATGAACCTTTTTGGATCTTATGAGCGCCAAAAAGTCTGGCAAAAACAAGAAAATCGCTCTAGAGTAACAAGGTTCGTGCAACCGTTAAACACTATGGAGGATCCCTTCGGGGGTCCATTGCTGTGGTGGCCGTTGGAAATCTTGAATTTACTGACGATGAACGCAGAGTACTTTGTCCATATATTAAAACAAAATACTTGGGACTCAGCCTAAAAATTAAGCTTAGGTAGAATATTTTGTGGTTCAGCAAGACAACGTCCAAAAAGACACTTCTCGAAAAACTCGTATTTTTTCAGAAAACAGCGTGGGGCCATCTCCAACGGAAAATGTTGGAAACTAGGGTGACCAGAAAGCAATCCATGAAAAAGCTCGTTGCTCGTCAATGGTCAGTTATTGACCCTGTAGTGACCTAAACTAATCCCGCTAATAGAAATATGGAAGAAGACGCCAGATTCCGAGTTGATTTCTGAATGCCACATGCAACATAGTCTGGAAATGTAAGTATGCTGAAATATATCAAAAATTAAAATAACCACAATACTGGCACGACATAAAAAGCCAGAGCGTCCTCATTCCTTTTCCAATTTTTGTCCTTGACACACGTTTTTGTCTCCTGCAATAACTTTCAGTTCAAGTTCCAGTCCGTTTCCAAAGTTGCCCCAGTAAGTAAAAAGTAATTATACAAACTACAAACTCAAAAAGTGTTTTTCAGAACAGCCAAGCTCATCCCAAGTCTTTTTACATCACAAATACGCGCCTGATAATATTATCAAACAACAACACGGGCTTCATCTTTTCTTCAAAACACAAAGAACGCCAGATGAAGTCAACTATGTCGCATTGGTTACAATAGGAGGAAACATTAAGACACTTCAATGAGTTTATAATCATCTGAACTATCACCACAGAGTCACTCAGAGCAAAATGCACACCCTAATGCATAAAAACCGGAACCTCGTTTTTGAGATTCATTACGAAATTATCCAACTTTAAAAATCTCATTTTGCATTTATCAAGCAAATGGTGTGCAGTCATTTACTGACCGCTTTCTTTCAATGCTACACATCCTCTCTTCCATATTCCTGCGGTCTCAGGGTAATAAGGGCTTGCTCAAACACTGAGGAACGTAACAATGAGTTAAATGTTTTTTTTAATAAACTTAGTCGTCGAGGATACCCATTTAAGGTAATTAAAACAGCAAAAGATAAATTGACTACCATAGATAGAGCTAATCTTATAATACCAAAGTCAACATTACTTGTTAGTTATCTACGTATCCATGGTAGTCCGATACAAAACCAAAATTATGTAACTCCAGAAGAGGGAAAATCGGCTTTTGTAGTTTTACCATATTATAACAACATACATAAATTAGGTAAATGTGTACAGAATTTATTTCTGCAAGAATTTAATAGATGTAATATACCTTCTTTCAAGCAATGCATTATGGACCTGAATGTAAATGTAGCTTATTCAGTACATCATTCTCTTGCACGTTTACTAAAACAATAAACCTTTATACTCACATTGCCCCAACAATGCTGAACACGTCAACCGCAAAACTATCTTGTATTCTTTCCTTTTGTACTTTTTCCTTTTGTTTTATTATTGTCTAACTTTTCCCACCAGTCAGCTAGTAAAAAATTTATTTCTATAATTTTAATTGATTACTTCTGTAAGTTTTTATAATTACAAAATCTTCGATAACTGTATATATCTCTATATTTTAACTAACCAGTCATGTATTTATAATTTTTTTAATTTTTATTATTTTAATCTCAGGTTGCTGAAAATAATAATACTTCAACAATAATTTTATATGTATGTATTTGTGTATCCAATATTTGACCAGGTAAATGTTAAATCTACTCTAATTTAAGCTTAATTTTAACCTAATATACTTGTATTAAGTGTCAAATATGACAATAACTTTGAATATTTTAACTTGATTTCATTTTTGTTAGTCTGATGAAGGTGAAAATAAATCCGAAACGCGTCACTGGTCGACACTGAGCAGAAATTTACAGTGCTATTCTCATTTCTCATCAAAACCACTTCAAAAAATCTCTTCGCGACATCATCAATACTCTATCTTCAAATTTGCAACTTGTTGCTATTGAGGTTCTGTGGCTCACCTAATTATTATTCGATAAGCAATATACAATAGCTCAGTTTAATGGCTATCAACGCGAAAAAGTAATGCAGAGCGCACAATGGGTGCGATTGAACATTCAACAATTTTTAGCTTTCTCCGATATAGTTTACAATATATTCCAGTGGATATAATTTATAATTTCAGACTTTTTGAACGCCGTACCCAAAGAACAGTGGTACGCCATTTACAAATTTAAAGTCGCAACACAATTTGAGCTTTACGAGAAACGCCGTCGTATTCATGAGAATACCGTCAGGAAACGACTCCCATATCACCTTGACTCGCGATTAATATTGTAACAATGCAAGTCACATTACGTAATTTTGCCATTCCTCCCCCGAACACAAGGGAACTCGTCACTATTGCTCAAAAATGGCATTTCAATGAAAATTTCTTCTGTTTCACGCGTGTACCCTCGTGCTAATTCTGCGATCAAGGCTCTCCCATTTGGGTACTCCTTATGTCATAAATTAGAAGTCGGATTATCCACGTTACCCTATTCTGCAGTGGTGTGCTTCGTCAACAACGACGACGTTCTACCCATCGTCTTATCATATGGCGGCCAAACAGTAATTTTGACAACTTTACTTAACGACACCAACCACCATGTATATCATCCCTATCTCCAAGCACTTCCTCCAAATGATATACATTTCCCGGCTTCTCTCATCGCTTGGACCAATATCATTAACAACCTTCATTCTTTCCCCTCATTCCAACGTGAGCTGGGCGCAAGAAACTCCTTTGTGTTTCCCGAATTGATGGGGTATTTTGCTACTTGCTTGTTCAACTCTGTTGCACCACCACCACCATCGAACTCCTTCAACGCTCCGAACCCTGTGCATGATCAGTATGCCTTTTCAATGCGCAATAACTTTAACCCTCCTCCGCCACTCAACCCTTTGGTGGAGCAGCCAATGGTAGATGTCCCAGGGATTCTAGATGAGTGTCCTGGTGGCGTTGACTGCGTTTCGGATTCACCACCTCGATCAGTTCACTAACAATGTTCAAGGTTTTTTGTGTGCACCATGCACACAAAGATCACACACACCTTCCCGTTCCCGATGAAAAACATCAGCCGGAGCACCCATATGAGAATGATTTTCTTGTCCAGTATATTAATGCTCTCATATTTTTACTTTAATTTCAGACTACCACTTCCATGGAGACGCTTTCCTTTCAAGCTAACACCATTCCATGCAAATAGCTATGGCATCAGTAGTGTATCTGACAAACGAAACACACCATGATGTTCTCCTATCACTTAATATTATCTGTCTTACAAGAAATATACAAGTAATTATTAATTTTGATGTTTTATTAGCAAACAGAATATAAGCGTTTCAACGTGGAGCAATGGAAACTACGACTCGGTACCAATTTGAGTAGTTTGTTTAGCTCTAATGACCATGCTTGAAATTAAAATACATACAAATATAAAAATAAATGATACATATGTAATACAGTAAGTATAAGTTGTAGCAATGGCAGCACTAGTAATAACATGGATATACGTATACAACTTTTCAATTCAATATATCTGTTAGGTCGTAGTATACTGTACTGATTTCATTTAGCAAGGTAATCCACCTCATATTGATTCATTCCGTATCAGCACACATTTCCAAGAGTGCTAAATTGTAATTATTACTGTTAACAATATGATTACTTTATGTGTATTGCGTACGTTGTGCATAACAATAAGACTGAAACATTGTAGTCATTGATAGTTTTCCTGTAGTGAACAATTTAGCCTCTCTCGTATTCACAGTCTGTGCACATTTTTGTCGTATTATAATAGCGAAATCAATGGATAAAACATATCCAATATTAATAAGTTACAACCCAGTAGATGTTTATATACCTTCAACAAATTCAAGGAGAATTAAGACTTGTTTTACATGAAAATTAAATAACTTACTCTTATAAACTTATTAAATAAATATTGTAATGGTGAGTAGTCATAGTCATAGTCTTTTAACACAAAATATTAATTGGTTAGGAAAGGGAGGTATGTCACAAGGACGAATGTTTCAACAGGTATATGTAATATGTTATGATGATGATTATATTGACATATATGTATATAGCATGTATCCAACACCCGAGTCCTTAGGTCGAGTACAATCGTACTCCCACCTCTCCCGAATGCCTAGGTATAAAACCCAAATGTAGCCCTTCCATCGGGGCAGTTGTGTAGTCGTGTTTGTGTAGAAATAAAGATCTCTCTGATAAACCCTTTTCCTCTTGCATCATACTTTCTTTCTCACCTATCTCGCCGGCACGCACCTTCCTAAGGCACACACATAACACCTATATTACTTAGAACATTTCTTCTTTATTCCTTACACCCTATATTCCTTCTAACACTTATCCTTCCTTCCTCACCACTTCCTTCCTCGCACATACTTTCCTGACACTCTAGCTTCCTAACACTCTACTCACCTCACAACCTACCTTCCTTCGTTACACCTCACCATTTTTCTTACTCATTAAATCCTCTCTCACACCATAATATCGTTTCTCACACCCAATTTGTCTTTCACACATTCTATCCAACCTAGCACTCTACTCGACTCGGTTTCACCTATCCCAACCTCCCTCCTCTCCTTATATTAGCGTGTGTAAACGATGAACGGGTTAATTTTGACTTAAGCCTTTGTCTAACTGCCCCGCGGCTCTAGTTTCTAATATAAAATGTTTTGTGCCTGTAGTGTTTTCATCTAGGAAGGAGACTGCTTTGCCATTGCTGTACTTGCGTTCGTAATCTTGTTACTGTTTATATTTTCAATTGTTGCTGATGGTGTTCTGGGAAACACTACAATTATATCCAATTGTGAAACATTATTTACTTTGCCTTTAATTACAATAATTAAATTTGTTTTAAACACCTATATTATTTTTGCCAATTTCTGATTGATTGTCAATTCATTTGTCCAGTTTTTCGTTGACGAACTTTTAGTTACAAGAACTTAACAAATATGACATTACTCCTGCCTTAATAATACATACATACATAAACAAATAACTAATAAATATTTTATAGTAAATATAGCGGGAATACTTGTATTGGGTTGGTTTTGAGTGCAAGTAGTTGTAATGGCTATATAAAAAACTAGCTGATAATACCCGTTGCATAGAGTTTGTATGAAAGTGCTAAATTTGATTACAATCAGGTAAGAATTAAGAGGTATTTTATTACGAAAAAACTAAAATTTCCTGTGAAATAGGAAGTAAATCTATTAGGTCTAAAAATGGCCTCGTGGTACTCAAACTTCAATCGTTCTATTTTTGTAAGGTGTAGGACAACTGTACCAACTTTTATTCTAATCGGCTGGGAAACTAAGATTTTTGCGTGTTAACAGTTAAATTCTTTGGCTTTGTCAATAAATCGTTTTTCGTTACTCTCGCGTTGAAGACAAAACTTTTGCCCATAAACAAACCGTATGAGTGAACTATCTCAATGGAATCGATGCGTGTAGACGCGTCACCATTCTCTTAATATTGTAGACGGACGGACGGAGTATGACGATTAATGCAACAAAGCAACGGTGACGTGTCGTATGTGTGACGATATTTGACGATAATGCAAAATTTCTTGAGACTATACCTGAAGACGTTTCGACTAACTAAGTTATTCTTTACCTATACATGTGACTTCGATAATGATGCATTTCGCCATATTTTTTCAGTGTACATTACTTTTGTAGTACTTTCTGTACAAAAGGAGACGTAAAATAAGCTTTTTTTGTAAATGTTTATGTGGAACGGTCTAAGGACCTAAATTTTTAAACATAAGTAACTAAAATAGACTCAAAATGTACACCCCGTTCAAGAGAAATAGGAACGGCTATGGCGGTCCATGTTAATTTCGGTTTTTAAACATCCACAACTTTTGTGTACAACATTATTTCAACTTGAAATTTGGCTACCGGAGTTTT